>CAOLHI010003463.1:0-176049 GCA_948474755.1 Ctenosaura bakeri | reverse complement strand
CTTTTGCCATCTGATTTTGTCTGGCCGCATGTGTCCTTGGCCATTTCCGCACTCGGGTGTTATAGTGCTATCGTTCCACTTTCAACATCCTATGGAATCAAAGGCCCCTCCCGAAACTGCAAACCCCAGGATTCCATAGGATGTTGAAAGTGGAATGATAGCACTATAACACTCTAGTGCGGAAATGGCCCTGGTTTCCATCTGAGAAATGTTGGAGGGGATCATGTGCTAATTTTGTTTTTAATTTGTTTTTAATAATTAATGTGTTTTAGGGGGATAGAAGGGTTGGTGGGTGGGGAGGATGGGGTACATTTTAATGTTGTAATGTATTTATATATTTTTGTAATGCCGCCTCGATCCACTGGGAGAGGCGGGATAAAAATAAATTTTATTATTATTATTATTAATTATTTCCCAAACCCCTTCTCCTCTGTTTCCTATCACACTGAAATATTGTCCCTTATCCTTTGTTCACTACAACCCATTTCCCCAACCCACCGAAATCAAACAATCGATGCATATATTGCCATGCAAACATGAGCAAGAAAGCAATATTTCAAAAATGCATTTTGAGTTGCAAAACTCGGAGGAAAAGCTGACGTAGCCACATCCGTGTTTTTTTTCTCTCCCCCTATCAGGCCATCTATGAACGGCTTTTCTGTTGGATCGTGGCCCGCATCAATGCCATCATCGAGGTAAAGAACTATGATGCCCGTATTCATGGGAAGAACACCGTGATCGGTGTCTTGGACATCTACGGTTTTGAGATTTTTGAGAATAACAGGTAGGATGGCATTTGCCCAGGGTGGGTGGGACATATACCCTTGCCAGACTGGCCCCACAGTTCCTGTCACTCACCGGCCCCCTTTCCCCCCTTTAATCCCTTCCTGCAATGGGTGCTTGGGTCTCCATGGTGGACGAGCGGCTTTGTGGTTTGGGTGGGTTTGCTGTAGTAAATGTTACCCAGGCCTTCCACCAAAACTTAAAATGGACAGAAACAGTGGTTTAAAAAACCCAAACAAGTGGAAGTTTATTAAGACTCAAGAAAATAATGCACGAACCCTTGAACCACTCGGGCCATTTCCGCACTACACTGTTAATAGTGCTGTTCTTCCCCCTTCAACATCCTGTGGGGTTCTGGGGGTTGTAGTTTTCTGAGGCCAAATTGCTCAGAATTCCACGGGCCTCTCCCTAAACTGCAGACCCCAGGATTGCACAGGGTGTTGAAAGTGGAATAATAGCACTATATAGGCCATTTCCGCACTAGACTGTTACAGCACTCTGATTCCACTTTCAACATCCTATGGAATCCTGGAGTTTGCATGATTCCACTTGCAACATCCTACAGAATCCTGGGGTTTGCATCTGGCCCCTCCGGAAACTGCAAACTCCAGGATTCCATAGGATGTTGAAAGTGGAATCAGAGTGCTATAATAGTCTAGTGCGGAAAACAGAGTAGGGCAGAAATGGCCTAGGACACAAAGCAGTGGCTTCAAGCTTCAGGAAAAGAGATTCCATCTAAACATTAGGAAGAACTTCCTGAGGGTAAGAGCAGTCTGACAGTGAAATCCATTGCCTGGGAGTGTGGCAGAGTCTCCTTTTTTGGAGGTTTTTAAAGGGAGGCTGGATAGTCCTCTGTCAGGAGTGCTTTGATGGTGTCTTTGTGCGTGGCAGAATGGGTTGGATTGGATGACCCTGGGGTGTTTCTTCCAGCTTTATATTCTGAGATGGAGCAAGCTTGTTTTCTGCTGCTCCAGAGACTAGGACACGGAGCAATGTATTCAAAACTATAGGGGAAAAAATTCCATCTGAACATTAGGGAGAACTGCCTGATGGAAAGAGTAGTTCGACAGTGGAATCGGCTGCTGCCTAAGTGGAGTGTTGTGGTCCAGCTTTATAAGTCTATAATTCTGAGACGGGGCAAGCTTGTTTTCTGCTGCTCCAGAGACTAGGACACGGAGCAATGTATTCAAAACTATAGGGGAAAAAATTCCATCTAAACATTAGAGAGAACTTCCTGATGGAAAGGGTAGTTTGACAGTGGAATCGACTGCTGCCTCAGTGGAGTGTGGTGGTCCAGCTTTATAAGTCTATAATTCTGAGATGGGGCAAGCTTGTTTTCTGCTGCTCCAGAGACTAGGACACGGAGCAATGTATTCAAAACTATAGGGGAAAAAATTCCATCTAAACATTAGAGAGAACTTCCTGATGGAAAGGGTAGTTTGACAGTGGAATCGACTGCTGCCTCAGTGGAGTGTGGTGGTCCAGCTTTATAAGTCTATAATTCTGAGATGGGGCAAGTTTGTTTTCTGCTGCTCCAGAGACTAGGACACGGAGCAATGTATTCAAAACTATAGGGGAAAAAATTCCACTTAAACATTAGGGAGAACTTCCTGATGGAAAGAGTAGTTCGACAGTGGAATCGGCTGCAGGAATCGGAGTGTGGAGGAGTCTCCTCCTTCTTCGGAGGTTTTTAAAGAGAGGCTGGGTGGCCATCTGTCCAAGGAAGTGCTTAGATGATGTCTTCCTGCATGGCAGAAGGGGGTTGGACTCGATAGCCCTTCCAACTCAAGGATTCTAGGATTCTAAGCACAAGGTTCCCCTTTGCCCCCCGGGATACACCCTGGATCCTGAGTCTTGCTTGTGCCCTGCCTTTGCAGCTTCGAGCAGTTTTGCATCAACTACTGCAATGAGAAGTTGCAGCAGCTGTTCATCGAGCTGATCCTGCAGCAGGAGCAAGAGGAGTACCAGCGAGAAGGCATCGAGTGGCAACAGGTGAGTTGGGACATACCGGGCAAGGCAGGGATTGTGACCACACGGGACAGCAGGGACATCCTAAGTCCATTTCCGCACGTGACGGTTATAGTGCTATGATCCCACTTTCAACCTCCTATGGAATCCTGGGCTTTGCAGTTTCGGGAAGGGTCGGCCGGATGTCCTTTGAGGTCTCTTCCAACTCTATAGAGGCCGGCCCCTCCCGAAACTGCAAACTCCAGGATTCCATAGGATGTTGAAAGTGGAGTCATAGTGCTATAATAGTCTAGTGTGGAAATGGCCTAAGTATCCCAAGGAGTGACGGCACCGAGAAGTACTTTCTAAAGCTTGGAGAAAGTGTGGACTACATCTCTCAGAATCTAGGAATGAGGAATTCAGGAAGGTGCAAACACTTCTGCTACCTTTTCCCCACCTTGGAGGAATAATTGCATATTTTTACTATTGCTATTATTATTCATACAGTTAAAAATTGCAGAATTAAAAATCTCCAAAATAGTAACTTATAACTGACGAATGAAATAAAGCATCAAGAATAGAAAGAGGAGCAGAAGGAAAAATGAAACTATAGTTTATTCTCTGTAAAGGTCCCATACCAGGAGAAAGGCAGCTTTATTCAATGGATAAATAGATAAATAAATAAATAAGCAAGCTTGTACAGAAAAGGAGGGGAACATGGGGTCCCCTTGGCCCATGTTGCAAATTTGGGGAAGGAGGTGATGGAAACACCCCAAAGAACATACTGGCATAACTACCAAGATCTAACTCAAAGTAGCAGTTGAAAGTAACTAGAAATAACTAGTTGTTACACCAAAAAAGTAATTTCACCCTTGCTTTTTTGTTACTTTTGAAATATAACTTTCTCAGTACTCCAAAAGTAACTAGTTTCAAGTAACTGTGTAGCTTCTAACTCACTATGTCTAATATCCAGCAAAAGCATTCCTTAATAGAGGCAGAATCCTAAAATCATTCTGTTCTTTGGAAGAACAGAAGATGCTTCCCCAATGTTGCCCCAGCAAGTAATTTATTAAAAGAAATAAATATTGCTACAGGGAATTAGATCCATCCTGTCCTACTGTCCCAGGTCAGTAGGGGCAATATTGATTAATCCCTTGTCACCCCATTTTTTTTCCTATGCGTCTAAAACACCCCAGTTTCTCAGTCCTCCTCTCCCCTTCCTCGATTATCCTCAACTTCAGTTTTTGCAAATTGAGTTCAAGGTGCAAAAGTAGTTTGCACTCCATTAACTCTGCATGGGAGAAGATGAGGGAAAATCTTGCCCTTCCCAGCAGGCTCAGGCCAAAGTGTTACCCTGTGTTTTGGGGGGTCCTGGGAGGGGCGCCCAGATTGCCAAATAAAATACCAAATTGGGGGAAAATTAGCTGGAGCGCCCTCTTGGCTAACGAGAGGCAGGGTAACTTTGCAAGGATCTTTAAACCCAATGTATACAGCGGCGGGTCAGAGAGCAGCTAGACCAGAGCCCTTTTCGCACTGAGGCTTCTAGCGCAAGCGGGGGAGGCCGGCAAGCGCAAGAAGGCTCCTCCGAGAGGCTGCCGCTTCCCCACTCCTTCCTTCCGCAGGGGAAGGAACGAGCGGGGAAGCGGCACTGAAGGAGGCTTGCCGCGCAAGCCGCCCTCCCCCCATGCGAAGCGGGAGACGTTGTGCCGAATTCCCCCCCGCACGCGCGTGAAGCGGGCGTCGTCGCGCCGGATGCCCCCCGCACGCACGAAGTGGGCGGCGTTGCGCCGGATTCCCCTCCGTGCATGCGAAGCGGGCGGCGTCGGGTCCCCCTCCGCACGCGCGCGTGAAGCGGTCGTCGCGTCCGTCGCGCTAGCTCCCCACCCCGCTCCTTCCTTCTGCAGGGGCGGAGGGAAGGAAGCGCGACCCGGCCGGCTCCCGGAGGCTCCGCACGAAAGGCAAGTGCAGGTGGGCGCCGGGAGCGTTGCGCGAGCGCGGGTGATTTTCGCTTGGACGCGAAAATCAAAAAACCCGCGCTCGCGCCGCTTCAGCCCCGTGAGCCCGGCGGAAGTGGGAGTGCGTCGTGCGGAGCGACGCTCCCACTCCCGCGAGGCTCACGGGGCTGTCGCGCGAGCAAAGGCCCGTGCGAAAAGGGTCCAGGTTTCAAAGCAACAAACAATATTTTATTAAAGGCAAGAAACACGAAAGACAAGACATAAACTAACTAGCTGAGAAATAGAAATGGAGGTTTGTTTGGGAAGGGCAATACGACCTGTCTCGTAGTCCTGGAGAGGAGAGGGGTCCGGGGGGAGAAAGCTCAGCGTGACCGGCTGAGGGGAGTTCCTTAGACAACCGGTGGCAAGGCGGGATGGAAGTCCAAAGTAGTCCGAAGACCGTTTGAATCTGCGGGGTTTTTATAGGGGAGTTTGTACCTACCGGCTATGGCAAGCCAGGTGAGAACAAAAGGAGTTTTGGTACTGGACAAAGGATTTGGAAAGGTCAAGTTTAGCATGATTGGATTTGTGTTTGGAGACAATAGCGTGGCCGGGACGTTGATGGCCCAACATAAAAGAGTAGCTCGGCTGAGAGCCGTGCGGCTATTGTGGAGTTTGCGGCTGCAAGTTCCCTGAAGCTGCGGGCAAGGCTGGGGTTGCTGGCCTCAAAAGAGTCTGGAATGTAAAACCATTAGCGGCCGCACTCATGTCCGTGCTTGTCTGGAGAACCACGCAAACATGTGGAGTGGGGTAACTGCAAGCCAGTCCAGCTAAGGTCAAATTGTTTGATATCAAAATGATATCTGGGGGTCCTCGCCCAGGGTGCCATACCGGAAGTAACAAAAGCAAACTGCTGCAGCCTCTCTCTGTTTGTGTGTTCTTCCTCTTCCGTACCTGTGGCCATCTTGACCACCCGCTGAGGTTGCCTGGCCCACACGGGTCCCAGCTTTCACCTGTGAAACGTTGGAGGGCACGTACCTTTGAGCTCCGGAAAGCTAACCCACCCAGTGTGACTTCTTGGCTACTCCAAACAATGCTGGAAAGGGTGGTGGGATTTTGCTTGACCACCGCTCTGCCTGGTCACTCCTCTGTCTGACCCCTGACAGATTGAATACTTTGACAACCAAATCATCGTGGACCTGGTGGAAGAAGCACACAAGGGCATCATCGCTATCCTGGACGAGGCCTGCTTGACCGTGGGGAACGTCACCGATGCCATCTTCTTGGACACCATGAATGCCAGGCTGGGCAAACACCCCCACTACGCCAGCAGGAAGGTGAGGAGGAGGCCAAAGTGCCAGCAAGAGGCAGAGCGGAATAAGTACACTCCTGTTCTGACCCCAAAGGCTTGACCCACACAAGTGTCCATTTCCATGGCACAATTACAGGCCATTTCCTGGCATGCAGGATAAACATTTTGAGGAGCACAGCCCTGCACTTGGGCCATTTCCGCACTAGCCTGTTATAGCGCGATGATTCCACTTTGAACCTCCTCTGGAATCCTGGGGTTTGCAGTTTCGGGAGGCGCTGGCCTCTATAAAGTTGGAAGAGACCTCAAAGGACATCCGGCCGGCCCCTCCCAAAACTGCAAACCCCAGGATTCCATAGGAAGTTGAAAGTGGAACCATCACGCTATAACAGGCTAGTGCGGAAATGGCCTAGATGTTAGCCAAAAAGCCGAGAAGCACAGCCCTGACCTCTAACTCTGGGCCCAAGGACTCTTCCTCCATCTCCCCCTTTCAGCCGTCCTGGGTTTGGAGCAGCCCCCGCGTTAGCCGTGGGCTTCCTGGTGCGAGAAGGAGTGCAAAGAGGAAGAGCAAGTGAAGTGACAACCGCCCTTTTGTGTGTTCCCAGGTCAACCCCACCGACAAGTCCCTGGAGTTTGGGCGGGACTTTCGGATCAAGCACTACGCGGGAGATGTCACGTAAGTGGTTGGACGGGGTGTGTGGTTTGCAGGTTGTGCGGAGGCTTCTTTGGCATCCCTTCCACCTATACGCACCCTGCAAACTCTTTCCTTCTCAGAGGCCATTTCCGCACTGCACTGTTATAGCACTATTATTCCGCTTTCAACCTCCTATGAGATTCTGGGGTTTGTAGTTTCCTGACAAGCTCTCTGGCAGAGAATTCTAAACGCCCCTCCCTAAACTGCAAACCCCAGGATTCCATGGGATGTTGAAAGTGGAATAATAGCACTGTAACAGTGCAGTGTGGAAATGGCCTCAGTTTTGTAACATTTTCTTCCCATAGTTCCCCCTTCAGAGCTGTGATTGGTCGGCATGAACCAGGCTTGTGCAGCTCCTCCATTCACACAATAGGGTGGTGAATCCGCTCCGGGATGTAGTCTGAACTTTACAAGAACTAACATGCTGTGGTGATTTTACAGGATGGGTTTGGCTCTTTGGAGAGTCCGGAATGCATTTAAAGTTCTGACTGAAACCCAAAGCAGCCTCAAGGGGCAAGATCTGAGCTGAAGCATCCCTGAGCACAGATGCTGCCCCTGTGAAGCTGGCTTTGCAGGGAGAGGACACATCACTGTTATCTAGTGGGTGAGACGGAGGTGAAGCGTATTTCTGTGTGTGTCTGTGTGACATTGAGAGAAACAAAGAGAGAGAGAGAGAGAGGGAAGGTGCACTCACACACACACACACACACACGACACATCCTGAATGATTCAGGGCCGGAAGCTGGGTGGTGGTGGTGTCTGACTCATGACAATCCAGCCACATGCACTGGCAGCTGGGAAGAAGCATGAGTGTGCACTAAGCGCGCAACAGCTCGCCAGGCTATGCACGATGCATCCATGGAGATCCTACCTGCTGTGCATTTGGCCTTGTCATCGCAGACCCCCGTCTGTGTCTGTGTGGGCGCATCTGTCCAGCAACGTGGGCATACGTGTGCCAGTGCACGTGGCTGGAAAATTACAGCAGGAGGGGGAGCTGGTAACTTCTGTACCCTACAGGATGTGGGCAGAAACCTGAGCCATAAGGAAGCCAGCCATTGTCTAGGGGCCCTTCTACACTACACAGTTATAGTGTTATGGTTCCACTTTAACTGATGTAGCAGCATCCTATGGAATCCTGGGATTTGGAGGTTAGGATGCCTTACTTGAGAGCCAGCATAATATAGTGGTCTGAGTGCTGGATTAGAACTCGGAGAGACTGGGCATCAAATCCCCACTCAAGCCATTTCCGCACTAGACTTTTATAGTGCTATGATTCCACTTGAAACATCCTATGGCAGTGGTTCTCAACCTGTGGGTCGCGACCCCTTTGGGGGTCGAACGACCCTTTCACAGGGGTCGCCTAAGACCATTGGAAAATACGTATTTCCAATGGTCTTAGGCTCCATTCCCTCCTCAGTGGTGGTGCGCAAGCGCAAGCCACGCGCTCGTGTCGTCCTTCCCCCTGTTCATTAGGGACTGAAATCGCCCCCCTTCTCCGCTACCGGGAGAACCTCCCGTCTGATGGGCCAGCTTGGGGGGTGGCAGCAGCACGGGGGCAGGCCCCCTCCTCGTCATGGTCCCTGCCCCACTCGCCACGGAGGGGGGCGCTGCGGAAGGGCCAGGGGGGCAAGGCGGTGCTTTTCCGGGGGGGGCAAGCTGCACCCGGCACAAAAGACAAAGGCGCTGGGATTCCTCCCCCCCGACCAGGGTCGACACTCTGGAAACTTTTCCCACATTGCCCACCCCCAGTGGAAACGAGAGCGAAGTAGAAGCAGAGCCCGGGGGGGAGGTTCTCAGAGTTTTTTCCCCAGGGAGACGTGTGGCTCCTCTTTCCCTCCCTGCCCGCCCCCCCTGTTCCTGGCCGTTGAGGCGGCCTTTGCCGGGGGGGGCAATGTAAATAATAAATAAATAATTTTATGGTTGGGGGTCACTACAACATGAGGAATTGTATTAAAGGGTCGTGGTATTAGGAAGGTTGAGAACCACTGTCCTATGGAATCCTGGGGTTTGCAGTTTCGGGAGGGGCCGGTCGGACTGCAAACCCCAGCATTCCATAGGATGTTGCAAGTGGAATCATAGCGCTATAAAAGTCTAGTGCAGAAATGGCCTCAGCCATGGAAACCCGGTGGGTGGTCCTGAGCGAGTCCCACTCTCTCAGCCTCGGAGGAGGACCACGCCAAACCTCCTTTAAAGAACTCTTGCAAAGAAAACTCCACGACAGGTTCACCTTAGGGTTTCCGTATGGCCGAAACAACTTGAAAGTACACGGCAACCGTCACGTGCTACTTAGAATTCTTAACCAGGGAGTTCTACTACCCTCCCAAACTACAAATCCCAGGATATCATAGGATGTTGCCATGGCAGTGAAAGCAGAATCATGGCACTATGACTATTTTAAGTGAAAGGCTCCAGGTCAAGAGCAAAACCTCAGCAGTGTCTAAACAATGTAAGACTCGTGCTCTGTGGATAGTCTAAGGGCCTTTCCACACTACACTGTTATAGTGCTATGATTCCACTTTCAACATCCTCTGGCAATATGGGGTTGTCATGTTTTGTGCAATGAGAACAGGGTGAGCAAAACCACAGTGCAACGAGGGAAATGGGTTAAAATCTTCTCGCCACCTGCGTTTCAGGTATTCTGTGGAAGGATTTTTAGACAAGAACAAGGACACCCTCTTCCAGGACTTCAAGCGACTGATGTATAACAGGTAGGTGGGCTTCAGCCAGGGAGTTATAGTGCACTGAGGGTCAGACTCTGAGAGACCAGAGCTCAAAGCCAGGCAACCCCACTGGGTGACCTCGGACAAGTCACACTGTCTCAGCCTCGGGGCAGGCCATGACCCACCTTCACTGGAGAAATCTTGCCAAAAAAAAACCCATGAGAAGATGGCCACATAAATAACAAAAGCCCATAGAGATGCATCTTTTGCATAGAGCTTGGAAAAAGTTACTTTTGTGGCCTACAGAAATTTTCTGGGGAGGATTCTAGGAGCTATACTCCCACTAAAGTAATTTTCATAAGCCCTGGGTTTGTGCATGTTTTTAAACTGAAGCACATACAGTTCCCTGTCTGGATTCAACTGCTACACCATTTCCGCACTAGGCTGTTATAGCGCGATGATTCCACTTTCAACCTCCTATGGAATCCTAGGGTTTGCAGTTTCGGGAGGGGCCGGCCGGATGTCCTTTGAGGTCTCTTCCAACTCTATAGAGGCCGGCCCCTCCCCAAATTGCAAACCCCAGGATTCCATAGGAGGTTGAAAGTGGAATCATCGCGCTATAATAGCCTAGTGCGGAAATGGCCCTAGTTTCAACCAGAGTAGCTCCAATAAATCAATGGGATTTCCATAAGTGTTGTACCCTGGAGAGCCAGCGCTGGACTCGACCCAGGGGCCTGTTAATTATGACGCTTAGCAGGAGCAGAGAGGGCAGAGGGAGGTCAGAGACTGGGGGTGCGCACGCTGGGTGTCTTCCCTTTTAGGGTTCCCAGATCTCAGGGCCTGGCCCGGCACCACCACTTCTCCTGGGACATCTCCGGGTGGGAGGATGCATGTGCAAAAGTCCAATTTTGCCGGGCTCAGCTCCAGGCAAAAGGAAAAGAGCTATGCACAAATCTCCATGGGGGCATTGGACTTTGGCTCAAGAGACCAAGGTGCGAGTCCCCTCTTGGCCAAGGAAAACTATAGGGTGACCTTGGGAACGTGACATTCTTTCAGCCTCAGAGGAAGGCATGGATCTTGCCAAGATAGTCCTGTGATAGGTTCCTCCTAGGGTTGCCCTAAGTCAGAAATGACTCCAAGGAGGTTTGCCACTGCCTTCCCTTGAGGCTGAGAGAGTATGACGTGCCCAGAGTTACCCGCTGGATTTCCGTGGCCAAGCAGGGAATCAAACCCTGGTCCAGACTCCAAATCTCGAACCACGACACCACGCTGGCTCTCTTTCCAAGTGAAGGAAAATCCTGTACAGAATTATTCCATGCCATACAGTACAGGAATTTCCATTCTGCGTATGCATTTCCCTTTATTACTTCAATTTCTATTTAATTTCCATTAACTTGGCTGGATAGCAGTACGTGTGAAAGGGATCTAGGAGTCTTCATAGACCACAAGCTGAGCATGAGCCAGCAGTGTGATGCGGCAGCCAAGAAAGCCAATGCAATTCTCGGCTGCATCAATAGGAGTCTGGTGTCTAGATCGAGGGAGGTACTGGTACCACTCTACTCTGCTTTGGTTAGACCCCATCTTGAATCCTGTGTCCAGTTCTGGGCACCCCAATTGAAGAAGGACATGGTCAAGCTGGAGCAAGTCCAGAGGAGGGCGACCAAAATGGTGAGAGACCTGGAAGCCATGAAGCCCTCTGAGGACAGACTTAGAGAGCTGGGAATGTTTAGTCTGCAGCAGAGAAGGTTAAGAGGGGACATGAGAGCTGTGTTTAAATATTTGAAGGGATGCCACGTAGAGGAAGGAGAGGGCTTGTTTTCTGCTGCTCCAGAGACCAGGACAAGGAGCAATGGATTCAAGCTGCAGGAGAGGAGATTCCACCTGAACCTCAGGAAGAACTTCCTGATGGTCAGGGCTGTCCGGCAGTGGAATCAGCTGCCTGAAAGGAGTGTGGTGGAGTCTCCTTCCTTGGAGGTTTTTAAGCGGCCATCTGTCGGGAGTGCTTTGAGGGTGTTCCTGCATGGCAGGGGGTTGGACTGGATGGCCCCTGGGGTCTCTTCCAACTCTACATTTCTATGATTATATGATTCTATGATTCTAACTTCAAATTAATATTTTTGGACCACATTGCAGTGCAAATTGCGTAAGCTGGTCGCGCGGATACGGGGGACATGCTGTTCCCAATGCACAAGGGCTGAATGGAGTCGCCAGAAGCCATCCTTAGGTCTCAGGCTTTGGCCCAAAAACCTCACAACCTGGGATAATCCTGCACCGGTGACTTTACTTACCTCCCTCCTTCCCTCCGCGTGCTCTTTCCCCAGCACAGACCCCGTCCTCCAGGAGATGTGGCCCGAGGGCAAGCAGAGCATCAACGAAGTGACCAAGCGGCCCCAGACGGCGGCCAGCCTCTTCAAGAACTCCATCGTCGCCCTGGTGGAGAACCTGGCCTGCAAGGTAGAAGTTGGGTCCCTCCATGGTACCGTGGCACCAGGGCCCACAGCAGGGGTGGGTAGCTGTGGGACCCTAGGTGGGCCCCGTTAGGAGACTTTAGAGGTGCATTTCCGCAGTAGAATGTGACAGTGCTACTATTCCACTTTCATCATCCTATGGAAGCCTGGGCTTTGCAGTTTATGGAGAGGCCTTAGAGGGGAGGGCCTTTGAGGCCCCTCCCGAAACGGCAAACCCCAGGATTCCATAGGATGTCGAAAGTGGAATAATAGCACTATAAAAGGCTAGTGCAGAAGTGGCCCTGGTTTCCACCTGTGAGATGTTAGAGGGTGTGCCATGGTGGAATCTTGGTCCTTCCATCTATGGGAACATGGGAAGAAATAGCTTGTGGTAAGGAATGCAAGAACTAAAAAAAAAGGTCAATTTTTAAAAGTAATTAATTCCTAATGCTTATTGTTGCTTTTGAAAAGTAATCCATTGTTATTATTCACTACAATTCAAGAAACTTGGTGGCTACTCTCCTGCTCTCTGGCCATTTCCGCACTGGAGTGTTATAGCGCGATGATTCCACTTGCAACATCCTATGGAATCCTGGGGTTTGTAGTTTCGGGAGGGGTTGGCCTCCATAGAGTTGGAAGAGACCCCAAAGGACATCCAGCCGGCCCCTCCTGAAACTGCAAACCCCAGGATTCCATAGGAGGTTGCAAGTGGAATCATCACGCTATAACACTCCAGTGTGGAAATGGCTTCTGTTCCAGTTTTGGAAGAGAAAAATCTCCAAATTGATGAGGCACTACGTCCTACAATCTTAGCATGAGAAGGGAAAATGTCCTCCTGGAATCCCAGAATCCCAGAGCTGTGAGAGACCTCAGCAGCCATCCAGTCCAACCCCATTCTACCATTACAGAACCAGCTAAGCACAATTCCTAATAATCACACCCACCAATGATTGCATCGTTTGATTTCTTATTGCTCAAGAGGTCCATAACTGCTTCTCTAGTTTATCCTTCAAAATCCATTTGGGACAGTCCAGCAACCGTAACCATCCAGTCTTCTGTTGCTGGTGCTTCAGGACAGGGTGTGTTTTTAATTTATTAGCTACCCCAAGCTTTCTTGCTCCTTCTCTCTGCCCTTTGGACCACACTGCCCCGTGCTCCTGCCTTTCCGCCGTGGCCCCTTCCGCCCTCATGCCGTGGCTGGTGGATCCCAAGATGCCCGTGGCAGAAGTCGGTCACCGGAGGACCTCATCTGCCCTCTTAACCATTGGCAGCGACCAAAGGGAAAGAGAGAGCTTGGTTCCCATCCCTCTTGCCGGAATCCTGGTCCCAGGAGCCGAGGCGGCTAAATTTAGATGCCCGTGGAAAACAGAGCGGCCCAGAGCGAAGAGTCCAGATGGTGCTCTGTGCATCTGCTGGTGCTCTATAAATAGACGCATTGTGATTATTGATTACATCTGGGTCTTGCGTTTCCTCCAGGGAGCTCTGGGCCCGTGCCTGTCCTTTCTGTCTTGTCCTGTTCCATCCATTTCTCCCACTCCTTGGTTTTTATTTTCACGCCACCCCTACATGGTAAACTTAAGCCAGGAGGATAGCCAAGGGAGCTGCTTTTTTTGGACTACAAGGCCAATAATACTCCAGCTCATTTTAGAATCACAGGGTCCTGAAGCTAGAAGAGAACCCCAGGGGCCATCCAGTCTAACCCCCTTCTGCCAGGCAGGAATACACAACCAAAGCACTCCTTACAGGACAGCCATCCAGCACCTGGTTAAAAACCTCCAAAGAAGGAGACTCCACCACACCCCCAGGCAGCATCTCTTACCCTCTGGACGTTCTTCCTAATGTTTAGGTGGAATCTATTTTCCTGAAGTTTGAAGCTACTGCTCCATGTCCCAGTCTCTGGAGCAGCAGAAAACAAGCTTGCCCCATCGTCCATATGACATCCTTTAAATATTTAAATCTCCTCATGTTCCCTTCAGGAAGAAGGCTGGGTCCTGCTTCTCAAAAGTTTCAGATTTTGGAGCATTTCAGATTTTCAGAGAAGGGAGACGCAACTTGTACAAAAGTTCTAAAAAGACTTCAACAAATTAATTGCTACAGTTTAAGGATATGCACATGGTGATGGATGGATCAAGGAACGGTGTCTCCTTGGTACCAGTTTTCTGTGCAGTTGGAAGAGCGGTTTAGATCAAACCCTACTAGGATGAATCCACAACTGCAAGCCTCACAATTTGGCTGCTGTAAAAAGACCTCACATCACTAGCAGCTATTTAAAAGATTAAAATTATATTCATGCTACCATGAGAAAGAGGAAGTGTTTGTGAATTTTTTCTGCCTTTGGTGCCAGATGAACTTGGTTGGTCTTTGGGTGCTCTCCCAGAGACCTTGCAAAGATTCTTCCTTTGCACTATAGCTCCCAGAATCCCCCAGGGACCATGCTGACAGGTTGGGAGATTCTGGGAGTTATAGTCCAAAACAAGAGGAACTTTCCTGAGCTTGGGTCTGCACTTTGACTTTGGGTGAGCTCTGCCTCAGGCAGCACAAGACCTTGGGTCAGCCCTGAGAGGGGAACTTCTCCAACTTAGGGCACCCCTACCTTGTCCTTCAGGAGCCCTACTACGTCCGTTGCATCAAGCCAAACGACCAGAAGTCCCCCTTGCTGTTCGACGTGGAACGCTGCCGCCACCAAGTCTCCTACTTGGGTCTCCTGGAGAACGTCCGTGTCCGAAGGGCCGGATTCGCCTACAGGCAACCGTACGACCGCTTTCTGCTCAGGTGGGCATGCCTCCGGGTTCCGGACCCAGGAATAATTGTTCTTTTATTTTATCTCTAACGTATAAAAGTCAAAGTTTGCCTGTCTGTGTCAAGCGAAGACCTCATACGATTGGCTGCCTGAGAAGATTCCATGGAATCCTGGGATTTGCAGTTTAACAAGGGGGCCTTTAGAATTCTCAGCCAGAGAGCTCTTGGGCCTGGCTGGTTACTACTACTACTACTACTACTACTACTACTATTATTATTATTATTATTATTATTATTGAGGTTGACTCAGCCTTCCATCCTTCCACAGGTCGGTAAAATGAGTACCCAGCTTGTTGGGGGCATGTATAGAAATGTTTCGAAATACATGCTATTTGCAAGTTGTTCACCGCCTCAATCCATATGGAGAGGCGGGATACAAATACATAAAATAAAATAAAATAAAAATATATTATTATTATCATCCCGCCTCTCCCAACATCGAGGCGGTACTATGGAGACGAGGCCTAGCAGCAAGGAGGAGGGCACTGTATTCCCTCAGGATCCCAATAACTCTGAATATAGACTGGATTGGGGAATATGGGGGAAAGTTTCAGGTACTGGACAAGACAGTTTGGGGAATTAGAGATACAGGACCACACATCTTTCTAACAAGTATTACCTACGAGAAAATAAAATCGCAGGCAACACTGGGTATATGCACTAGTATGTGTGTGTATGTGTGTATATATATATGTGTGTGTGTATGTGTGTGTATTTGTATGTGTAATTTTTATTAAGAGTTTTTCAAAGTAGAATAAAAATGACAAATAGTCTGAGAAAAAGGAGAAAGAAGAAACAAGGAAAAGAAGCAAGGAAAATAAATTATAGAAAGAAACAGAGCAAAAGAAAGGGTGTCTTCCAACTTTTCATCCATTATACCCACATATAATATAATCAAACCTCTCTCACTAAAGCTACATAACAACAATCTTAATAATTGTCAAAACCAAAGTTGCCAAATCATTTTCTTATCCTTACAAAAAATTCTACAAGGGGTCAGCTTGTTTAAAACCGAATTGAATTGTTTTAGGTTTTTAAAAATGGTTTTATATGCTTTTAATGTTTTTAATTCTTTTAAAAATGTTTTTATATTTTATCTATTGTTGGAAGCTGCCTTGGATCCCGTTCCTGGGAGAAAGGCAGCATACAAATATAAATAAATAAGCAAATAAACAAATAAACAAAGGGTTTTTCCAGTCTCCAGCAACTGTCGTCTAATCAGACCAGATAATTGGTCCATTTCGGCTGGACTGGTCAGTTGCAATAATGATTGCTCCCTAGTGAGTAATATTTAGTTCTTGCATCTTTGTGGTTTCAACAGGCTTGGTGAGAGTGAAATACGGTAATCTCCCATGGCTCTTTTCTAACTGTTCACGCTTAAGGCCATTTCCGCACTAGGGTGTTATAGCGCGATGATTCCACTTTCAACCTCCTCTGGAATCCTGGGGTTTGCAGTTTCGGGAGGGGCCAGCCGGTCCCCAGCCCCATAGGTACACCCCTTGGGATACCATCAGTTTGATTGCAACAGATACATATTAGGAATTTGCACATTTCAGTGCGGCAGCTCTCTGCCCCAAGGAGCTTACAGTCTAGAATTCAGTACAGAGGAGATGACAGAAGGAAAGGAAGTGGGTTAATTGCAGGCAGAGATGAACTGGGAAGGAGCTGTAAGAGGGGAGATCCAGCATAAAATAGTTGTTTGAGTGTTGGACTGCGACCAGGTAGACCAAAGCCATTTCCGCACTAGGCTGTTATAGCACTATTATTCCACTTGTGCCATCCTATGGAATCCCGAGCTTTGCAGTTATTCCACTTTCAACCTCCTCTGGAATCCTGGGGTTTGCAGTTTCGGGAGGGCCGCCCGGCCCCCAGCCCCATAGGTACACCCCTTGGGATACCATCAGTTTGATTGCAACATACACATATTAGGAATTTGCAAATTTCAGTGCGGCAGCTCTCTGCCCCAAGGAGCTTACAGTCTAGAATTCAGTACAGAGGAGACGACAGAAGGAAAGGAAGTGGGTTAATTGCAGGCAGAGATGAACTGGGAAGGAGCTGTAAGAGGGGAGATCCAGCGTTAAATAGTGGTTTGAGTGTTGGACTGCGACCCGGTAGACCAAAGCCATTTCCACACTAGACTTTTTATAGCGCTATGATTCCACTTTCAACCTCCTCTGGAATCCTGGGGTTTCCAGTTTCGGGAGGGGCCGGCCTCTATAGAGTTGGAAGAGACCTCAGAGGACATCCGGCCGGCCCCTCCCGAAACTGCAAACCCCAGGATTCCATAGGATGTTGAAAGTGGAATCATCGCGCTATAACAGGCTAGTGCAGAAATGACCATAGTGCTATGATTCCACTTTCAACCTCCTATGGAATCCTGGGGCTTGCAGTTTAGGGAGGGGCCTTTGAGTTCACCTAAAAGCCTTTAAGGCCCCTCCCGAAACTGCAAACCTCAGGATTCCATAGGAGGTTGAAAGTGGAATCATCGCGCTATAACACTCTAGTGCGGAAATGGCCCAAGTCTCAAAAGAAAAGAAAAGTTCTGGTTTTAATTAAAGGTTTACCTTTAAAATCTTCTGCACCAAGCAAGCGAGGTATTTGAACCCAGAATTTTTCCACCTTTCCAAATGTCCACCAAGGGTCTGACCGGGTGTGAGGCCGGTTCTTGGGTCCCTTCTTCCCCCCATCTGGGGCTCCTCAAGTTGCCAATGCCCCCCTTTAACCGCAGGTATAAGATGACCTGCGAGTACACGTGGCCCCACCACCTGATGGCCACCGACCGCGAGGCCACGCAGGTCCTGATCGAGCAGCACGGCTTCCAAGAGGACGTCGCCTACGGGCACAGCAAAATCTTCATCCGCACCCCCCGGACGCTCTTCTCTCTGGAGCAGGAGCGGGCCCAGCTGATCCCCATCATCGTGTTGCTGCTGCAAAAGGTACGCCGATAGTCTTGGGCCATTTCTGCACTGTGCTGCTATAGTGCTATTATTCCACTTTCAATGTCCTGTGGAATCCTGGGGTTTGCCGTTTCGGGAGGGGTCTCAAAGGCTCAAACCCTCAAAGGTCCTACAAACCCCAGGCTTCCATAGGATGTTGAAAGTGGAATGATAGCACTATAACAGTGCAGTGCGGAAATGACTTTAGAAGGGTGGGGCTATTTCTGTACTAGACTGTCACAGTGCTCTTATTCCACTTTCAACATCCTATGGAATCCCGGGATTTGTAGTTTACTGAGGCCCAAGAGCTCTCTGGCTGAGAATTGTCAATGCACAGTGCAGAAATGACTTTAGAAGGGTGGGGCCATTTCCGCACTAGACTGTTATAGTGCTATTATTCCACTTTCAACGTCCTGTGGAATCCTGGGGTTTGCCGTTTCGGGAGGGGTCTCAAAGGCTCAAACCCTCAAAGGTCCTTCCCTAAACTGCAAACCCCAGGATTCCATAGGATGTTGAAAGTGGAATGATAGCACTATAACAGTCCAGTGTGGAAATGACTTTAGAAGGGTGGGGCTATTTCTGTACTAGACTGTCACAGTGCTCTTATTCCACTTTCAACACCCTATGGAATCCCGGGATTTGTAGTTTAAGGAAGGTCGTTTAAGAATTCTCATGCAGAGAGCTCTTCGGCCTCAGTAAACTACAAACCCCAGAATTCCACAGGATGTTGAAAGTGGAATAATAGCACTATGGCCATTTCTGCACTACATTGTTATAGTGCTATTATTCCACTTTCAACATCCTTGTGGGAATTCTGGGGTTTGTAGTTTCCTGAGGCCGAAGAGCTCTCTGGCTGAGAATTCTTAAACGACCCTCCTTAAACTACAAATCCCAGGATTCCATAGGATGTTGAAAGTGGAACGATAGCACTATAAGAGTCTGGTGTGGAAATGACCTTAGAAGGGTGGGTCAGGGCTCCATGGGGCAGTGGGACATTGTGAGATGGCTGTGTTTATATGCTGTGATTTTTCACCCGTTCAACCCAGGCCTGGAGGGGCGCCCTGGCCCGAAAGCGTTGCCGATACCTGCGTGCCATCTACACCATCATGGCCTACTACAAGCGCCACAAGGTCAAGGCGTACCTCCGAGAGCTGGCGCAGCGCTTCCAGGACGTGCGCAGCATGCCCGACTACGGCAAGAGCGTGGAGTGGCCGGAGCCCCCGGCGGTCCTGGAACAGTTCCAGGAGAACAGCAAACTCATCTTCCGCAGGTAAGCAGCAGAAAGAGGGGGACAGGGTGGGCGGGGGTCCGTGGGAATGCTGTGGAACCAGCATCGTTGAAATCCATGCGCTATGAGGAGCGGCTTAGGGAAGTGGTTACGTTTTGTCCAGAGAAGAGAAGATTGAGAGGTGATATGTTTAAATATTTGAAGAGGTGTCACGTGGAAGATGGAGCAAGCTTGTTTTCTGCTGCTCCAGAGACCAGGACACAGAGCAATGGCTTAAAACTGCAGGAAAGGCGATTCTGCCTAAACATTAGGAAGAAGTTCCTGATGGTAAGAGCAGTGCAGCAATGGAATATGCTGCTGCCTGTGAGTATAGCAGAGTTTCCTTCTTTGGAGGTTTTTAACAGAGGCTGGATGACCATCTGTGGGGAATGCTTTGGCTGTGGCCATTTCCGCACTAGGCTGTTACAGCGCTACGATTCCACTTGCAACATCCTACGGAATCCTGGGGTTTGCAGTTTCGGGAGGGGCCGGCCTCTATAGAGTTGGAAGAGACCTCAAAGGACATCCGGTCGGCCCCTCCCGAAACTGCACACCCCAGGATTCCATAGGATGTTGCAAGTGGAATCATAGCGCTATAACAGCCTAATGTGGAAAAGGCCTGTGTCTTCTTGCATGTCAGAATGGGGTTGGACTAGATGGCCTTTGAAGTCTCTCCCAACTCTAGGATTCTATGATTCTATGCTAGAGGCAAAAAGGTCTGTCTTGCTTCTTCTTCTTTCTCAGTTTCTTCTTGCATCTCCCAGTGTTTCTGCTTTCATCAATATTTTTTCTTGGGGAAGAACTACGGGGGAGTCTGTTGAGTCTCACTGAAGTTGCAGGACTGAAAATGGACTTGCACAGGATGATTGTTGCCCCGTTATCCTTAGGAATTAAGCCCCATCCCTGTTTCTGGAATTGCTCCGAGGCTCCAGCCTTATTAACTCCTCAGCTTTGCCCATGCTGGACTCTGGTCTGCTGCGGTGCCATGGGAAGGACATAGACTCCCCACTCCTGGGGTTTCAGCTGGGCCAGAGAAATCATAGAATCATAGAAATGTAGAGTTGGAAGAGACCCCAGGGACTATCCAGTCCAGCCCCTTGCCATGCAGGAACACCTTCAAAGCACTCCGGACAGATGGCCATCCAGCCTCTGCTTAAAAACCTCCAAAGAAGGAGGAGACTCCACCACACTCCATTGAGGCAGCAGATTCCACTGCCGGACAGCCCTGACCGTCAGGAAGTTCTTCCTGAGGTTCAGGTGGAATCTCCTTTCCTGCAGCTTGAATCCATTGCTCCTTGTCCTGGTCTCTGGAGCAGCAGAAAACAAGCCCTCTCCCTCCTCGACATGACATCCCTTCAAATATTTAAACATGGCTGTCATGTCCCCTCTTAACCCTCTCTTCTGCAGACTAAACATCCCCAGCTCCCTAAGGCGTTCTTCATAGGGCTTCAGGGCTTCCAGGCCTCTCACCATTTTGGTCGCCCTCCTCTGGACTTGCTCCAGCTTGACCACGTCCTTCTTGCATTGGGGTGCCCAGAACTGGACACAGGATTCAAGACGAGGTCTAACCAAAGCAGAGCAGAGCAGAGTGGTATTAAATCTCGTAAGCCTCTCCTGGGTTTTTCTGCAGGTGGAGAGCCAAGCGGATCGTGAAGAACATCCCTCCATCCGATATGGACCAGATCAAGGCCAAAGTGGCCGCCTTTGACGTCTTGCAAGGCCTACGGAAAGACTGGGGCTGCTGCCGGAACTGGTGCCAGAACTACCTAGTGCTGGTAAGCAATTTTCACTGAGAATCCCAGGGCTCCTGCAGAGCGGTCTCCGGAAACACGACCACTAGCAGGGTGGCTCTTTGTTGTGGGTGAATCTCCTTGCCAGGCTGGCCTCACAGTTCCAATTCTGGGGTCCTGTCACTCTCCTTGCCCTTTCCCCCCTTCATCCCTTCCTGGATTGGGTACGTCCCGGTGACCCCTGGGTTGTGGATCAGTGGGTTCGTTGTCGTAAGCATGACCTGAATCTTTGTCAGGCTTGATAGAGACGGCCAGAGACAATTTAAGCAAAGAATAACAAGTGGAAGTTCATTAAGACACAAGAAAATAACACACTAACCCTTGAACTACAAAAACATTCATGGCTCCCCGAAACCAGAGTCAGTCCTTTCCTCTGACTGACTGAAGCCATGAAGCCCTATGAAGAACGCCTTAGGGAGCTGGGAATTTTTAGTCTGCAGAAGAGAAGGTTAAGAGGGGACAGGAGAGCCATGTTTAAATATTTGAAGGGATGCCATGTAGAGGACGGAGAGGGCTTGTTTTCTGCTGCTCCAGAGACCAGGACAAGGAGCAATGGATTCAAGCGGCCGGAAAGGAGATTCCACTTGAACCTCAGGAAGAACTTCCTAATGGTCAGGGCTGTCCAGCAGTGGAATCTGCTGCCTCCACGGAGAGTGGTGGAGTCTCCTTCTTTGGAGGTTTTTAAGCAAAGGCTGGAGGGCCATCTCTTTGAAAGGATACCATGCAGAGGAGGGAGTGGGATTGTTTTCTGCTGCTCCAGAGACCGGGACAAGGAGCAATGGATTGAAGCTGCAGGAAAGGAGATTCCACCTGAACCTCAGGAAGAACTTCCTGATGGTCAGGGCTGTCCGGCAGTGGAATCTGCTGCCTCGGAGTATGGTGGAGTCTCCTTCTTTGGAGGTTTTTAAGCAGAGGTTGGATGGCCATCTCTCAAAGGGAGGGCTTTGATAGGTGTTCCTGCATGGCAGGGGGTTGGACTGGATGGCCCCTGGGGGTCTCTTCCAACTCTATGACTCTATGATTCTATGACACAAGAAAATAACACACTAGCCCTCGAACTACAAAATCATTCACAGCTCCCCGAAACCAGAGTCAGTCCTTTCCTCTGTCCGACTTTCTTGTCTCTATTCCATCTGTTCCGATCTCTCTGCAATCTGCTCCCTATCTCTGTGCCGGCTTCTTCCTCTCTGTCCTCTGCCAGAGACAAGCCTCAGTTTTGTGACATTTCCTCCCCACGGACTCTGCCTTCACAGCATTCCCTGAGCGATGGTTGGCTGCTTTCAGCCAGGCTTGCCCAAGTCCTACATTTGTATATTTGGCTTTTGCTAGTTGTTATCCCCTGGGTGGCCTCGGGTGCATCACACACTCTCAGTCCCAGAAAACCCCGTGACAGGGTCGCTGTGAGTCGGAAACAACTTGAAGGGACAATTGCTTCACACCTGCAAGATTCCCTCTAATGTCATGTTGGGAGGGATGCACGGGAGTTAAATCCATGTATTCAGAAGATGGGACGTTCTACAACCAGGGGGAGAACTTCAATGGATACGGGGACTTAATCATCCCTGCCCACAGAGACCTGTTGCAGGAGGCAACCCTTCTGATATTTTTCTGAATACTTTTCCTACAATATTGAAGTGATCAGATGCACACTCTCAGTTCCAAAAAACACACACAAGGGATGGAAAGAGCATCCTCTATTCTTCATTTCCTAGACCATTTCCGCACTAGACTCTTATAGCGCTACTATTCCACTTGCAACATCCTATGGAATCCTGGGGTTCCATAGGCCCCTCCCGATACTGCAAACCCCAGGACTCCATAGGATGTTGCAAGTGGAATTATAGCACTATAAGAGTCTAGTGCGGAAATGGCCCTAGTTGAAAAATGGGTTTGCAGTCAGTCAGGAATCCACACCAGGAGGAATAATTGAACAGCAAGATGTTCTTGCGCAGTTTTCCCCACAGACTTTCTAAAGTGTTACGAGGATTTTTCTGTGCAGAGAAACCCCTGGCTTTTTTTTAATATATGTCAAAAAACACATCAGTATGTTTGCTTTGCCAGAATGTGAGTTTTTGCAGCAAAATATCCCTGTGTTTTTCTGCACAAAAATATTCTCCAGAACATTTCAGGACTCTCAAATGTGGGAACACTGCTGTGCAAAAAGTATTTATTTTCTCCTGCAACAGGGAACAGGAGAGCAATTATGTTTTTGTTCATACAAGGATGGAACAATTGAGGATTTATGTCCCCAAACCACACACACACACTCGAAAAGCGTATCTTTTCCACTGCAGCCTTGTTTTAGAGGAGAATCTCTTCCCAGAGGTTTCCAGGAGCTGCAATTCTCCTTTTCCCCAAAAAGAGGAGAATCTCTTCCCAGAGGTTTCCAGGAGCTGCAATTCTCCTTTTCCCCAAAAAGAGGAGAATCTCTTCCCAGAGGTTTCCAGGAGCTGCAATTCTCCTTTTCCCCAAAAAACATCTTTCTCTGGAGGTGTTCAGCAGACTTTAGGGCCACAAAAGTTACTGGGGCCCCCATACGGCCCACGGGCCATGCACTAACCCTTCCCAATGTTGCAGCACTTGCCAAAATTCTCCTTCTTGTGTCTCGCTTTCAGACTTGGGGGGGGGCTGAGGTGCTCTCCCCTGCTCCAGTTCCCACAACTAACTTTGCATGTGTCTCTTAAATTAATTTGCTCTTTATGGACCATTGATTTTTCATCCAAATGCATTAACTGGGGGATTGCTTTTGTCATCCCTATGAAAACCTTTCCGCACAGATATCTCTTCTATGGTGATCATTCCAGTTCTGGGCCAGAGGAAGCATCTCTCTATTCTCTCTCCCTGCCTCTCCCTTGAGCAATTTTGGGGTTGCTGCTGAGATCTAGTTTCCATAGTAACTGCCAGAGCTGTTTTTAAAGCCCAGTTCTGCTTCCTCCTCCTCGTCTTTGGCTCATCCATTTTGCCCGCACGCCCGTCTCTCCCACACACCTCCTATTCTTTTCTTCTCCCCACCACCTCCTGTCTCGCCTGAATCAACTCTGTGCTCCTTTCAGAAGTTTCCATGTCAGCCATGCGCTTGCTCATAAGCTGTCATAAGCTCAGGAGGGGGTGCGGCATCGGCGCAAGGCTTGCGCATGACTCAGCATGCTGGAACGACACTGAACGGAGCGCTGGGCCATGGTCCTACCATGCCACAATCGTGATAAATAATGCTAATAACAACCCCTCACAATGAGAGCATTTTTTTATATATATATATTCAGAGGCTTTCAAAGGCAAGGCATTGCATTCTCTGTGTCGGAAGCAGGACTGCGGCAATAGACCATTTTCACTGCAAGGAGGCAGAAACAAAAATCAGGAAAGGTCAGAAGGATTTGGGTATCAGTCACCATAGAAGAGATACCTGTGGGGAAAGGTTTTCATAGGGATGACAAAAGCAATCCCGCAGTTAATGCATTTGGATGAGAAATCCATCTTCCATAAAGAGCAAATCAATTTAGGATGCAGTATTTTTCACATGCAAAGTTAGTTGTGTGAATAAATAACAGGGGCCGGGCAGTAAATCCGTATTGTGCAAGTCATCCTACCGTAATGATCTGAATTGCTAATAAAAGTCTAAAGTGCTGTGATTTCTGGGCAGAATTTCAGGGGGGAAAAGACTTCTCCATTTGAACTTCCTTTAAGGAGTCAAAATTACTAAATTCCCTTTTCTCTGATGGAGCACTGAAGGTCGATATGGTGTCAGCACAGGTGTCGAAGCTGAGAATCAGTGTTTTTACACAGCTGTAGATGCATCAGAAGTAAGTCCTGCAGCAGACCAAATGTACGTGCATGGAAAGGCATGTATAATGTTTTAGTCAGTTCGTATAGACCATTTCCGCACGCGACGGTTACGGTGCTATGATTCCACTTTCAACATCCTATGGAATCCTGGGGTTTGCAGTTTAGGGAGGGGCTGGCCAGCCCCTCCCAAAACCACGAACCCCAGGATCCCATAGGATGTTGAAAGTAGAATAACTGCAAACCCCAGGATTCCATAGGATGTTGAAAGGGGAATAACTGCAAACCCCGGGATTCCATAGGATGTTGAAAGGGGAATAACTGCAAAGCCCAGGATTCCATAGGATGTTGAAAGGGGAATAACTGCAAAGCCCAGGATTCCATAGGATGTTGAAAGGGGAATAACTGCAAACCCCGGGATTCCGTAGGAGGTTGAAAGGGGAATAACTGCAAAGCCCGGGATTCCATAGGATGTTGAAAGGGGAATAACTGCAAACCCCGGGATTCCGTAGGAGGTTGAAAGGGGAATAACTGCAAACCCCGGGATTCCATAGGATGTTGAAAGGGGAATAACTGCAAAGCCCAGGATTCCATAGGATGTTGAAAGGGGAATAACTGCAAACCCCGGGATTCCGTAGGAGGTTGAAAGGGGAATAACTGCAAAGCCCAGGATTCCATAGGAGGTTGAAAGGGGAATAACTGCAAAGCCCAGGATTCCATAGGATGTTGAAAGGGGAATAACTGCAAAGCCCGGGATTCCATAGGATGTTGAAAGGGGAATAACTGCAAAGCCCAGGATTCCATAGGAGGTTGAAAGGGGAATAACTGCAAAGCCCAGGATTCCATAGGATGTTGAAAGGGGAATAACTGCAAAGCCCGGGATTCCGTAGGAGGTTGAAAGGGGAATAACTGCAAACCCCGGGATTCCATAGGATGTTGAAAGGGGAATAACTGCAAACCCCGGGATTCCATAGGATGTTGAAAGGGGAATAACTGCAAAGCCCAGGATTCCATAGGATGTTGAAAGGGGAATAACTGCAAAGCCCAGGATTCCATAGGATGTTGAAAGGGGAATAACTGCAAACCCCGGGATTCCGTAGGAGGTTGAAAGGGGAATAACTGCAAAGCCCGGGATTCCATAGGATGTTGAAAGGGGAATAACTGCAAACCCCGGGATTCCGTAGGAGGTTGAAAGGGGAATAACTGCAAACCCCGGGATTCCATAGGATGTTGAAAGGGGAATAACTGCAAAGCCCAGGATTCCATAGGATGTTGAAAGGGGAATAACTGCAAAGCCCAGGATTCCATAGGATGTTGAAAGGGGAATAACTGCAAACCCCACGAGGATTGAAGGACTAGGAGGTTGAAAGGGGAATAACTGCAAACCCCAGGATTCCAGAGGATGTTAAAAGGGTGGAATAACTGCAAACCCCAGGATTCCATAGGATGTTGAAAGGGGAATAACTGCAAACCCCGGGATTCCATAGGATGTTGAAAGGGGAATAACTGCAAAGCCCAGGATTCCATAGGAGGTTGAAAGGGGAATAACTGCAAAGCCCAGGATTCCATAGGATGTTGAAAGGGGAATAACTGCAAAGCCCGGGATTCCGTAGGAGGTTGAAAGGGGAATAACTGCAAACCCCGGGATTCCATAGGATGTTGAAAGGGGAATAACTGCAAACCCCGGGATTCCATAGGATGTTGAAAGGGGAATAACTGCAAAGCCCAGGATTCCATAGGATGTTGAAAGGGGAATAACTGCAAAGCCCAGGATTCCATAGGATGTTGAAAGGGGAATAACTGCAAACCCCGGGATTCCGTAGGAGGTTGAAAGGGGAATAACTGCAAAGCCCGGGATTCCATAGGATGTTGAAAGGGGAATAACTGCAAACCCCGGGATTCCGTAGGAGGTTGAAAGGGGAATAACTGCAAACCCCGGGATTCCATAGGATGTTGAAAGGGGAATAACTGCAAAGCCCAGGATTCCATAGGATGTTGAAAGGGGAATAACTGCAAAGCCCAGGATTCCATAGGATGTTGAAAGGGGAATAACTGCAAACCCCGGGATTCCGTAGGAGGTTGAAAGGGGAATAACTGCAAAGCCCGGGATTCCATAGGATGTTGAAAGGGGAATAACTGCAAACCCCGGGATTCCATAGGATGTTGAAAGGGGAATAACTGCAAAGCCCAGGATTCCATAGGAGGTTGAAAGGGGAATAACTGCAAAGCCCAGGATTCCATAGGATGTTGAAAGGGGAATAACTGCAAAGCCCGGGATTCCGTAGGAGGTTGAAAGGGGAATAACTGCAAACCCCGGGATTCCATAGGATGTTGAAAGGGGAATAACTGCAAACCCCGGGATTCCATAGGATGTTGAAAGGGGAATAACTGCAAAGCCCAGGATTCCATAGGATGTTGAAAGGGGAATAACTGCAAAGCCCAGGATTCCATAGGATGTTGAAAGGGGAATAACTGCAAACCCCGGGATTCCGTAGGAGGTTGAAAGGGGAATAACTGCAAAGCCCGGGATTCCATAGGATGTTGAAAGGGGAATAACTGCAAACCCCGGGATTCCGTAGGAGGTTGAAAGGGGAATAACTGCAAACCCCAGGATTCCATAGGATGTTGAAAGGGGAATAACTGCAAACCCCGGGATTCCATAGGATGTTGAAAGGGGAATAACTGCAAAGCCCAGGATTCCGTAGGAGGTTGAAAGTGGGATAACTGCAAACCCCGGGATTCCATAGGATGTTGAAAGGGGAATAACTGCAAAGCCCAGGATTCCAGAGGAGGTTGAAAGTGGGATAACTGCAAACCCCAGGATTCCATAGGAGGTTGAAAGTGGAATAACTGCAAACCCCAGGATTCCATAGGAGGTTGAAAGTGGAATAACTGCAAAGCCCAGGATTCCATAGGATGTTGAAAGTGAAATAACTGCAAAGCCCAGGATTCCATAGGATGTTGAAAGTGGAATAACTGCAAACCCCAGGATTCCATAGGAGGTTGAAAGTGGAATATCTGCAAACCCCAGGATTCCATAGGAGGTTGAAAGTGAAATAACTGCAAACCCCAGGATTCCATAGGAGGTTGACAGTGGAATAACTGCAAAGCCCAGGATTCCATAGGATGTTGAAAGGGGAATAACTGCAAAGCCCAGGATTCCATAGGATGTTGAAAGGGGAATAACTGCAAACCCCGGGATTCCATAGGAGGTTGAAAGTGGGATAACTGCAAACCCCAGGATTCCATAGGATGTTGAAAGGGGAATAACTGCAAACCCCGGGATTCCGTAGGAGGTTGAAAGGGGAATCATAGCACTATAACCGTCGAATGTGGAAATGGCCATAGTATTAGTGCTGAGTTTTTGCAGAATTCCGCCACCTCCTTTCCTTTGGATTCCTACATTTCTAAACACTCAACTGGTTCACGTCCCAGCCATTTGACGGACGGTATCTCCTTGTATGAGCCGACCTGGGGCCTGAGATCATCAGGAGAGACCCACCCTCACAACCACAATTGGTGGGGACACAAGAGAGGGTCTCCTCCTTGGCTGCCCCTCCCTTCCCTGGGAGGCCCAAAAGACCCCCTCTTTGCTGTCCTTCCACCTGCAGACCGAAACCTTTTTATTCAAACAGGCTCTCAAAATAAGAAACTTTTAAAAGAATGGGCTGCTGTATTGTTTTAATTGTTTGTAAGATTTTTAAAAACCTATTTTAAATTGCATTCTGTTCCTTCACTGAGGTATAATTGTTTTAATGGAGAGCCAGCATGGTGCTGTGGTTTAACTATGACCTTGAAACTGGGTTCGATTCCGGCTTGGCCGTGGAAGCCCACTGGGTGACCTTGGGCAAGTCACACTCTCTCAGCCCCAGAAAACTCCGTGATAGATTTGACTGAGGGTCACCATAAAATTGGAAATAACTTGAAAGCGTTAAACAACAACAATTGTTTTAATACTGTAAATAGTTTAATTCTATTTTGGTGTTCACTTTTTGTATGCTTTTGATTGTATATTTTTTTTAATTGTGAGCTACTTTGAGTGCCAATTTTGGGGAAAAAGTGGGATGGAAATAATGCAACACCTTTGGAGACTGCAAGAAAATTTCAAAGGACCCCCCCCCCCAAAACTGCAAAGCCCAGGATTCCACATGGTGTTGAAAGTGAAATAATAGCACTATAACAGGCTAGTGCGGAAATGAACTATATCAGCTGAAGTCATGCCCTCTAGACAAGTTGGACAAGTCCCATCATCCCCAGCCAGCACAGCTGACCTCCATTGTTAATGGTGGAAATCAGCAGAGGACAGTGATTAAAAGGATCCACTAAGGAAGAGAACAGCTTTTTAAAAAATGATGCTTTTTTTTCGGCTGGGAAATTATTTATGTCGCATAGAGTGCACCAAGCCATAAACAACCAAGTGGTGAGATGTGAAAGACATCAGCATAAAACATTTATCAAAGCAATATAAACAAGGCCATAAAAATAGCAGCAGCGATACCAAATATGGTTGGCATCTGAAGGAAGCCACCGAAAAACATCAGTTTTCCAGCGCCCCTCACCTTTCATCTCCTCCTGCAAAATCCAGAGTGGGAAAGCACAAATTTTGGCCTAAGACTCTGTAACTGTAAAATGTTGTGCCTTGGGGATCTTGTTTTGGAGCATGCAATGTGGAGGAACACATTTTTCACCAAAGACTCCTAGAATTTAGGGTTTAAGCAGATTTGATCAGTTTGCTCCTAAGAGGAGACGCTGCAATAGACATTGTTTGTGTGTGCGGCTCCCATAATAACTTTGCAAGAGTGTTGAATTTATTTGGAGGGTGCAGTTCAAAAGATCATAGAACTCTAGGCCATTTCTGCACTAGACTGTTATAGCGCTATGATTCCACTTGCAACCTCCTATGGAATCCTGGGGTTTGCAGTTTCGGGAGGGGCCAGCTGGATGTCCTCTGAGGTCTCTTCCAACTCTATAGAGGCCGGCCCCTCCCGAAACTGCAAACCCCAGGATTCCATAGGAGGTTGCAAGTGGAATCATCGCACTGTAACAGCCTAGTGCAGAAAGGGCCCTAGAGTTAGAAGAGACCCCAAGAGGCCATTCAGTCCAGCCCCCTTCTGCCATGCAAAGCATTGCCTTCAACGGAGGGCCGGCCAGCCCCTGTTGAAAAACTTCCAAAGAAGGAGGAGACTCCACCACACTCCATGGAGGCGGCAGCAGATTCCGCTCTCAAACGGCTCTTACTCCCAAGAAATACTTCCTAATGTTTAGATATAGTCTCTTTTCCCATAGTTTGAATCCATTGCCCCATGTCCTAGTCTGTGGAGCAAGCTTGTCTCTGAAAACAAGCTTGCTCCATCCTCCATAGGACATCCTTCCAAATATTTAAACATAGCTATCACTTTTTTTAGTGATGGCTTCATAACAGCCTGCTTGAAGCAAGCCGAAACTCTACCTTGTTTTTAGGAGGCATTAAGCACACCCTGTACCCAGATATTTAAACATGGCTATCCTGTCCCCTCTTAACTTTCTCCTCTCCAGGCTAAACATCCCCAGCTCCCTAAGCTGCTCCTCTTAGGGCTTCATTTTCCAAGCCTTTGGCCATTTTCTTCCCCTTCCTCTGGACACATTCCAGCTTGCCCGTATCCTTCCTGAACTGTGGTGCCCAGAACTGGACACAGGAATATTCCAGGTGGGGTCTGACCAAAGCAGAATAGAGTTCTTGCGGAGACACTATATTGCTATTGATGCAGCTAGAGTCACACTGGGGGTCTTTCCACACCACACTGTTATAGTGCTATGATTCCACTTTCAACTTCCTATGGAATCCTGGGGTTTGCAGTTTAGGGAGGAGGTGCATTTATAATTCTCAGCCAGAGAGCTCTTTGGCCTTGTTAAACTACAAACCCTAGAATTCCACAGGATGGTGAAAGTGGAATAATGGCACTATAACAGTCTAGTGCAGAAACGGCTCAAGTTTTTGCTAAGGCTGAATCGCTTGGCTGCTGAGGCCCCAGCCATTTCCGCACTACACTGTTATAGGGCTATTATTCCACTTTCAACTTCCTGTGGAATTCTGGGGTTTGTAGTTCACTGCAGCCAAAGAGCTCTCTGGCTGAGAATTCTAAATGCCACTCCCTGGACTGCAAATCCCAGGATTCCACAGGATGTTGAAAGTGGAATAATAGCACTATAACAGGGTAGTGCAGAAACAGCCCCAGTGCTGTGAGCAGGAGAGACTGCAGGATAAAGACCTTAGTATTCAGTCCTTCCTCCCAACTGGACCGAGTCTCATGCTCTCAGCTAGTGTTTGGGAGCAGCTTGGTGTCCCCCATTGCTATGCCAAAACTCCAGAAATACACATCCCGCTGCTTCTTCTGTGGCCGCTCGTTCCCTGCCTTGGCATCTGGCCTAGATGTGCCCTGAGTGGGCTGGTGTTCTCCTTTTCCAGACAGAGCCCTTGTCCCCGATGACACCTCTGTTGCAGACGGAACGGGAACTGGAGAGAGTCTGCCAGCAGGCAGCGTGCAAACCGATGGAGAGAACGCTGGTGCTGCTGCTGCCGCCACCTTCTGTTGAGAGACAGAAGCTTTGCTGCTGGTCTGTGGCCATTTCTGCTCTAGCCTGTTATAGCGCGATGATTCTACTTTCAGCATCCTCTGGAATCCTGGGGTTTGCAGTTTCGGGAGGGGCCGGCCGGATGTCCTTTGAGGTCTCTTCCAACTCTATAGAGGCCGGCCCCTCCCGAAACTGCAAACCCCAGGATTCCAGAGGAGGTTGAAAGTGGAACCATCACGCTATAACAGGCTGGTGCGGAAATGCCTTTGGTCTACCTGGTCGCAGTCCAGCACTCAAACCACTATTTTATGCTGGATCTCCCCTCTTACAGCCCCTTCCCAGTTCATCTCTGCCTGCAGTTAACCCACTTCCTTTCCTTCTGTCATCTCCTCTGTACTGAATTCTAGATTGTAAGCTCCTTGGGGCAGAGAGCTGTCGCACTGAAATTTGCAAATTCCTAATATGTATATGTTGCAATCAAACTGATGGCATCCCAAGGGGTGTACCTATGGGGCTGGGGGCCTGACAGCCCCTCCCGAGACTGCAAACCCCAGGATTCCAGAGGAGGTTGAAAGTGCAATCATCACACTATAACAGGCTAGTGCAGAAATGGCCTGAGTTCACACTTTCCGGTCAGTCCCAGCCATACTGCCTTGCTTTGGCAAGCTCAACCCTGCTTCAACCTCCGTCATCCCACTTTCTCAGCTGCTTTTCAAACGTCCCAGTTCCTCTCTCCTCCTCCCACTTCCCCCCTTTGTCCTTAGCTTACTTCCACTGATGCAAAATGACTTCAATGTGCAAAAATGGCTTGCACTCAATTCACTCAGCAGAGGAGAGGAGAGGGTGTGTTTTTCCCCTTTCCAATGGGCTCAGGCAAAAGCAAACTCCTGCAGCCTCTCTGTTCTCCCTCCTTTATCACTTATTAACCATGCTCTGATGTGGTTTGGCCACATGTGTACCGATTTATGTTTGTGAAAAGTCGAAGGGTATGATCGCTGCTCTGACCCAGGGCCTTTCCGCACTAGAATGTTATAGTGCTATTATTCCCCTTTCAACATCCTATGGAATTCTGGGGTTTGCAGTTTAGGGAGGGACCTTTGAGGATGGTCCCTCCCTAAACTGCAAACCCCAGAATTGCACAGAGGGTTGAAAGGGGAATAATAGCTAGAAAAGTGTAGGGCAGAAAGGACTTCAAAGTGACCGCTGCTTCCTCTGGTCAGCAAAAGCAGGCAGGTGGAAAGTAGGTCTGGTGGAATGAATGGTCATATACGGAGGAGAAATGGTCCTCCATATCTTTGGAAGCAACTGGTGTGGGGGACACAAAATGAGGGCATTGTTCCCAGACATGAATGTTGCTCCCCCCATGAAATTTTCCTTCCGTCCTCAAATTCCTAGCAGAGAGTGAGATGTTGAAAATCATTCACATTTAGATATCTTCTCCCTCCTGTGTTCCCATTTTGTGGCTTTCTCTGCCTGTCCTCTTTTCGCTGGATGTTTAAACTAAATGCTCAGCCGAAGTTTGAAGCTACTGCAAGGCTAGAAATATGAAGACTGGAGGAAAATTTCATACAGGGAGCATCGCTCTTATTTGGGGGGCAAACCCCCCACTTTTGCAGGCCTCTCGTATCTCCATGTCCCTTCAAGCCAAAGCTGGCTCGTGGGTGAAGAATCCAGCTTGCTGGCACATCCTCGGGGGGCTGCGTCCCTGTATTCCTTCCGTGCTGCTCTTAAGAGGGTGTCTGAGTCAGCCCTGGCCCACACAGCAGGGAGGGCGCTTGGATGCATCATTGCCTTCCCACATCTGAGTACCACTGGGAGGAGGGGATCGGGGTCCGGGGGTTAGGAAGCACCCAGAGGGTCCTGGAGAAAATGTGCCAGGGTATCTGTGCGTATATATCGAGGATGCATGTAGGTGAGGGCATCATAAGACTGGGAAATTTTTTAATGCATAGTTTCCATGGTGATCACACCCCAGACACACACACACACACACACACACTCTTCTGTCAGCCAGGAGCAGGAGCTTGCGTAGGCGGCCGTCCCTGTCGATGTTTCCATGCTCTTCGGCTATGGAAACCTACTGCGTGAAAGCAGAATAACCCCATGTGCCCTCGGTAGGTACGCCCAGTCATTCCAAGAGGGAGATGGCTCCATCGGTCCAGCATTATGAGAAGCTTAGTACCAAATCAGGGCCATTTAGTGTCTCAGCTGGCCTCCCTAACTTCAGTCCTTCCAACTGTGGGGTTGGCGCAGTTGTGTTAGTTGTAGGCTAACCCATCTGGAATCTGAGGTTCGGAAAGGGCAACATGGTTGGTTATGGGATTATAGGAGGCATACATAGTGGGGGGCCACAGGGTCCTGTCCTGGGCCCAGGGCTATTCCACATCTTCATCGATGACTTGGATGAAGGAGTGGAGGGCATGCTGATCAGATTTGCAGATGATACCAAATTGGGAGGGGTTGCTAATACCCCAGAGGACAGGATCAAAATTCAAAACGACCTGAACAGATTGGAGGGCTGGGCCAAAGCTAACAAAATGAATTTCAACAGAGAGAAGTGTAAGGTCCTGCACTTAGGCAGAAAAAATGGAAGGCACAAATATAGGATGGGGACATGTGGCTAGATAGCAGTACATGTGAAAGGGATCCAGGAGTCCTGGTAGATCACAAGCTGAACATGAGCCAGCAGTGTGATGCGGCAGCCAAGAAAGCCAACACAATTCTTGGTTGCATCAATAGGAGTGTGGTGTCTAGATCAAGGGAGTTAATGGTACCACTCTATTCTGCTTTGGTCAGACCTCATCTTGAATACTGTGTCCAGTTCTGGGCACCTGAATTCAAGAAGGATATCGACAAGCTGGAGCATGTCCAGAGGAGGGCAACCAAAATGGTGAAGGGTCTGGAAGCCATGAAGCCCTATGAGGATAGACTTAGAGAGCTGGGGATGTTTAGTCTGCAGAAGAGAAGGTTAAGAGGGGACAGGATAGCCATGTTTAAATATTGGAAGGGATTTCATGTAGAGGAGGGAGTGGGCTTGTTTTCTGCTGCTCCAGAGACCAGGACAAGGAGCAATGGATTCAAGCTGCAGGAAAGGAGATTCCACCTGGACCTCAGGAAGAACTTCCTGGCAGCCAGAGCTGTCCGGCAGTGGACTCTGCTGCTGCCTCAATGGAGTGTGGTGGAGTCTCCTTCTTTGGAGGTTTTTAAGCAGAGGCTGGATGGCCATCTGTCAGGAGTGCTTTGAGGGTGTTCCTGCATGGCAGGGAGTTGGACTGGATGGCCCCTGGGGTCTCTTCCAACTCTACATTTCTATGATTCTATGGCAGAAGGGGGTTGGACTGGATGGCCCCTGGGATCTCTTCCAACTTTATGATTCTATGATTCTACTTGTAGCCCAACTGGAAAGCTCCTGAAAGATATCTCCATTACATGGTTAATAGCATTTCATTCCACTTTAACTGTCATGGCGCCATCCTGTGGAATTCCGAGGGCCTTTCCGCACTACACTGTTATACTGCTATTGTTCCACCTTCCACACCCTATGGAATCCTGGGGTTTGCAGTTTTGGGAGGGGCCGGCCAGGGGTTGCAAACTGCAAACCCCAGGATTCCAGAGGATGTTGAAAGTGGAATCATCGCCCTATAACAGGTTAGTGCGGAAATGGCCTAAATTATGAACATAAACACAACCTAGCTAGGCAGGCTGATTAAAACACAAAAGGACTCTGACACCCACACACCCACAAACTGCAAGAAAATGCAATTTGATAGAAATTTTCTTATTCTACCATTATAGATTGATCTAAATTCAATGTACTGGAATTACTAACAGCCATAACTACAGACTATTACATTGTTAGATTTCTTATTGCTCAAAAAAATCCACAAACAGTGCCCAGTCCTTCAGAAAATCTTCAAGTGGTTTATCTGTTAAAATCCAACCCATTTGGCTACATGGGCAATATTTATGGTTCAAAACACCCTGAGATCCCATAATAGAGGATGGGGCGGAAATATATGAATAAATAAATGTTTCCCAAAAGGTGTCATTTCTGAATTCTGCCTTTCCTTTTCCCCCTTCGGCACTAGACTGCTATAGCGCCATAATTCTACTTTCAGCATCCTATGAAATCCTGGGGTTTGCAAACTGCAAACTCCAGGATTCCGTAGGATGTTGAAAGTGGAATAATAGCGCTATAAGAGTCTAGTGTGGAAATGGCCCATATCTCCGTTCCAGATCTCACTTTCTTCCGTTTGCTTCTCCAGGTGGAGGAAAACCCTACAATGGCCGCCCAGTTTGCAAAACAGGTCTCAGCCCTGAAGGACAAAGTCCACTTCCATTCGGTGCTCTTCTCATGCCACGTCCGCAAGGTGAGTGCAAATTATGGGAGGGCGTCCCTTCCTCTTGTCTCAACGCGGGAGAGATCCACACCACGGAACTGAACCGTAATAATTTTCCCTATTCAGCCAGCCATGGGAACGGTCATTCCTAGTTTCTGTGACTCACACAAATGGGTGACCTGGGGCTGTGCAACCCTTCTCCAAATGATGATGGGAAGCCACACTCCCCACTTCGGCCCTTTTCACACGGGGAAATAACATGTGGTAGCGCAACCTCTGTCGGAGGTCGCCTACACCATAAAATGGATCGGGGTGGATTACTTTAGAGTAATTCCACACCCCAATCCGTGCTAGGGTGCCTGGAAGTGGTGGCGCTGTGTGCTTTTTAAAAACCACTTTTTATGTGCTTTTTAAAAGGCATGGGGCGTGCAGCCCCGTGCAGCCGCGTCGCAGCGCCCGGTGTGGATTTGCAGGCGTGCGCAAGGGTGTGCCTGCAGATCTGCTGGGGGCAGGATTTCCGGCTGGCGAGGTTCTCCGGTTGGTGGAGAGCCTCTGCCAGTCATCAGCTGCCATTTTGGGCGCTGCCGGACGCCGCAGGACATCGACGAGTGTGGAACAGCGAAATGCGCTGCTCCACGCGGCGACGGACGAAGGTAAGCTCCGTTTCAGCGTGGCTTACCCCGTTTCTCCGCCCACGTGTGGAACGGGCCGAAGGACTCAAATGAAGGCAAAGGTATTCATGCTGTTCACCACCTCGATCCATGTGGAGAGGCGGGATACAAATAATAACAACAACAACAACAACAACAACAACAATAATAATAATTATTTATTTATTTATTATTATTTGGAAGCAGTGTTTGTGAGTGTGTGCCCAATGGGTTGGGTGTTGGATGGGAAAATGGCCAATAACCCTATTGGATGGGGATAACGGGAATTGTAGCCCAATGTGTCCAGAGGGCATCTCGGTGGAGCCAGCTTATGCATTAAAAGTCAGCGTGCAAAATCACTGGCTAGAGTTCCCAGAATACTCGTGCAACAGTGGCCATAGTGCCTGAGGAATTCTGGGAGCCCAAGCAGGTAACTTTTCCAAACTTTGTTGAAATCTGTTCGTGTTTAACCAGGAACTGCCACTAAGTACTGGAATGGAGCATGACTAATCTTGTCTCTTTTCTTTGGCCAAATGTCAGTGGCCTGGCACTGTATGCTGAGGATCTTGACCGTTTCCACACTAGACTGTTATAGTGCTATTATTCCACTTTCAACATCCTATGGGTCTGCAATCCTGGGGTTTGCATCCTCAAAGACCCCTCCCTAAATTGCAAACCCCAGGATTCCATAGGATGTTGAAAGTGGAATCATAGCACTATAACAGTCTAATGCGGAAATGACTCTTGTCTTCTTCCTTCCGTCTTTCTCACGGCTTTCCCGCTCTTCTTCCCAAAACCCTTTGCAGATCAACCGCTGTAACAAGAACACGGACCGAGCCATCCTCATCACAGATCAGCACCTGTACAAGATGGACCCAAGGAAACAGTACAAAGTCATGAGGTCTATTCCTCTGAGCGTGGTACGTTGGATTTTGGGAGACTCAGGACTATGGAAGAAGTTCGGAGAAGTTTCTATGGTACCTATGGGACTAATGTCACTGCCTGAAGTTTGAAATTCCTTCTGGTATCATTTCCAGATCTTGGAGAAATTCCATTTTTTTGAGTCACTTACTGTCAAAATCCCCCAGCTATATTGGCCAGTGGCTTTGTTTGTTGGAGGATTCTGGGAGTTGGAGTCCAAAATTGGATGGTCGCTGGGGAATTCAGGGAGCTGGCCAGCGAATGGTGGCAGTTTTAGACTTCAAAGTCGCTTTTCCAAGCTCTGATTTTGGAGGACAGCTCCCATTGGCCACACCGGCTGTGACTGTGGGACCTGAAGACCAAAACATCTGGAGAATCAAAGGTTCCCCAGCTCTAAACTATAGATATAAAGCCAATACAGCTTGAGCATCCCTTATCCAAAATGCCTGGGACCAGAAGTGTTTCATATTTTGGGGTGGAATTTGGAATACCTACATTTGCATAAACATAAATACAGTGCTGTACAAGAGATTGCCCAGGAGTCCATAAATGAACGAGCAGGAAGACCACAGATGCTGCTTCATGCCAAGCACTGTGCTTGGATTTCCACAGATCCTCGCAGCTCTCTCCAGCCTTGCATCTCATTTATTTGCTACTTTTTTTGTATGAGACGTGAGGCTGGAGAGAGACCGAGGATCTGAGAGATGAATAAGCGGTAACACCACACTGCCGCCTCTAAAGCGGAGGCAGATGCCTGGTGGCAAAAAGTTTTGGGTTTTGGAGGTTTTTGCATTTCTGGATGAGGGATGTTCAACCTGTACCCTTTTGGGTCGCTTTGGAATGGGGCTGATGAGCTGCTGTCCTTCTTGTTGGCCACTCTTTGGTTAAGGCTGCAGTGCAGCAAAGATCAGTTCTATAGCTCCTGCCTCGTACGTGAAAACCACCCCAGTATGATGCTGGGAGCTTGCTACTGGTCCCTGGTTCCTGCACCGCAGCATCTTATTGCAACATGCCTTCTAATTGGATCCTAAACATGGTGACCATCACAGGCCAGGAGTCAGCTTCTCCAGGTGAACAGCGGCCTCAGAGGAGGTCAAGCAGACTCAAGCAGACCGGGGGGGGGATGCTAGTCAGGCTGGGATGAGAGCCAGCTGGCTCCAGCCTTTCTAAGGAAGGCAGAGGCCGGTGGCCCAACACCAGAAACAATGTATGTGTTTGCTGGCCCTTGCCTTTGCGGGCTCCAGATTCCCTGCTCGCTGTCTGCCTGGATTCTCTGACCCTTGGACTGTCTGACCTTGTTGCCCACTGGATTCCTGGACTTTTGGACCAACTCTTGACTACACTTCTGCTCCACCCTGAACAGGCAACCTCTGCTGAACTACTAAGCTGTCTCTGTTTGTCTGCTGAATATTTCTCCACTCTGTTGCCTGGCAATGGGCAGCTAGTGCCTACGACAGTGACACTATTCTGTCCAGCACCCTGAAGATGTGCTGGATGGCATCTCCCATTATCCTACAACCAGCGTGGGAGTTGTAGTCTAGCACATCTTCAGGTCGACAGTTTGTGGAAGGCTGATGTCTGATATTGCTCTCATTATTTCCATGGACCGTTAAGATGAAACTGTGGTGATTTTCCCCCCTGTGGCAGGTGACTGGGTTGAGTGTGACCAGCGGTGGAGATCAGCTGGTGGTCTTCCATACGCAGAACCATGATGGCCTCGTCGTCTGTCTCCATAAAATGCAGCCAGCGAATGACAACCGGATTGGGGAACTTGTCGGTGTGATGGTGGAGCACTTCAGAAGGTAGGTGATTGTAGCTAAAATTTTAAAAATGAACTCATCAAGTAAGAAGAGTGTATAAGATGACAATGTTTCCAGCTTCATGCAAAATCTTATTGTTGTTGTTATGTGCCTTCAAGTTGACCCCAGCTTATTGTGACCCTATCCCAGGGTTTTCTTTGCAAGATAGACTTGGAGAATGTTTGAGAGAGGCTGTCCTGCCCAAAGTCACCCAGTGTGAATTCAAGCCTCTACACCATGCTAGCTTGTTGCTAAATATTTGTGGTCCAGTGCCTTCAAGTTATCTCCAACTTAGACAGCTGTGGCTTCCTTCATTGAATCTATCCATTTGTGATGCAGTCTTCCTCTTTTCCACCACCTTCCATTTTTCCCAGAATCATCCAGGGACTTGTGTTGTCCCATGACTTGTCCAAAGTACGACAGCCTCCGTTCAGCCGTTGCTTCTAGTGGGAGTTCAGGCTTGATTTGCTCTTGGGTCCATTTATCCGTCTTTCTGTCATCCTAGGGTATCTGCAGGTCTCTCCTCCAGCACCATATTTCCAAGGAGCTGATCCTCTTCCTGCCAGATTTCTTTGCTGTCCAGCTTCCACAACCAAAACAGCTTCTATGGCTGTTATTTGGCACTAGTATTTAAAGATGCGTCTTTACATTTGGGGATCTAGCTCTTTGATGGGCTGCCCTTCCAAGTCTTAAACCATTTCCGCACTAGAGTGTTATAGTGCTATTATTCCACTTGCAACATCCTACGGAATCCTGGGGTTTGCAGTTTCGGGAGGGGCCGGCTGGATGTCCTTTGAGGTCTCTTCCAACTCTATAGAGGCCGGCCCCTCCCGAAACTGCAAACCCCAGGATTCCGTAGGAGGTTGCAAGTGGAATAATAGCGCTATAACAGTCTAGTGCGGAAATGGCCCAAGCTTTCTTGGCTGCAACTGCAAACTCCAGGATTCCATAGGATGTTGCATGTGGAATAATAGCGCTGTAACAGTCGAGTGCGGAAATGGCCCAAGCTTTCTTGGCTGCGACTGCAAACCCCAGGATTCCATGGGATGTTGCATGTGGAATAATAGCGCTATAACAGTCTAGTGCGGAAATGGCCCAAGCTTTCTTGGCTGCAACTGCAAACCCCAGGATTCCGTAGGATGTTGTATGTGGAATAATAGCGCTATAACAGTCTAGTGCGGAAATAGCCCAAGCTTTCTTGGCTGCAACTGCAAACCCCAGAATTCCATAGGATGTTGCATGTGGAATAACAGCGCTATAACAGTCTAGTGCAGAAATGGCCCAAGCTTTCTTGGTTGCGACTGCAAACCCCAGAATTCCATAGGATGTTGCATGTGGAATAATAGCGCTATAACAGTCTAGTGCGGAAATGGCCCAAGCTTTCTTGGCTGCGACTGCAAACCCCAGGATTCCATGGGATGTTGCATGGGGAATAATAGCGCTATAACAGTCTAGTGCGGAAATGGCCCAAGCTTTCTTGGCTGCAACTGCAAACCCCAGGATTCCGTAGGATGTTGCATGTGGAATAATAGCGCTGTAACAGTCTAGTGTGGAAATGGCCCAAGCTTTCTTGGCTGCAACTGCAAACCCCAGGTTTCCGTAGGATGTTGCATGAGGAATAATAGCGCTATAACAGTCTAGTGAGGAAATGGCCCAAGCTTTCTTGGCTGCAGGGAAGGATGGAGAGCTATCCCTGTCCAGGTCTGTTTTCCTCCTTCCTCTCCCTCCCACCCCCACGGAGCCCATTAATCCCCCTCGATAGGCCCTGTGTCAAGGCATGCGGGTTCCTTTCAGCCTCCAGCTGTCTCTGCTACCACCTCCGGCACCCCACCCCGTGATCTATGGGCCCTTCCCCATCTGTGGTGAGATTACACACACAGAGACGGGGGGGGCGTTTTGACCCACTGGCCCCGTGACACCCTTCTGCAAAGCTGCCAGGAGAGACGTGGGTGGGGAGGACAGGCGTCTGAGCTGGGATTAAGGGGTGAAAAGCGGATGGACGGACGCCCCTCGCCAGACTGAGCCACCCTCTTCCTGTGACACCAAAGGAAACCTTAATCTTTTGTGCTCCCTAAACAGGATCTCTGGGCATTTGGGGTGGGATGGCGTGTGTTTTAGCTCAGGCTCTGGAGAATCGATTGTGCAGAAATTTGCACAGATTGGAAATGGAAAGTGTGCGCGCGCACATGCATGTCTTTACAGTGTGTAGAAGAGCTTGTGTAATTTAAGTCTTTAAAAAGCATATAAACCGGATGAAGATTATAAATAAACTCTTGCAGCATGAAAGAAAAGAAGAAAAAAAAGATAGTGTACATATGGCTAGTTTGGACTGCAGCTCCCAAACTGACCCAATCAGCCTGGCTACTGGGGATTCTGGGAACTGCAGTCCAAAAAGCAACTTTTTTTTCAGTCTCTGAACAAAACACGTACATGTTTTTTAAACATATAAACTGTAGGTAGAACGAGCTGTGCAGGATCACATCCAGAGCCCTGTCTGTTCTCACAGCAGCCGTCCAGTTGCCTTTGAGAATCCCATAAGGTGGGCATTTCTGGAACTGTAGCGCCTCATTTGTGTTCTCTTGCAAGCAGGACAGAGCAGGGGTAGTCAAAGGGCAACCTGCTGGCCACGTGGGGCCCTTCGAATCCCAAAGTGCATCCCCTGAAACGCCACCAAAGCCCCCCAGACCTTTAAAAATGTCACACCAACATTTGGGTTATTCTTTTTCACCCCCAAATCTGTTGAGTCCACCTGTTTAATTGTCTCATCCTCAGAGCACCCTAAGCCCCCAGCCCCCAATTACAGCTGAAAAGTGCCCATCATAGAATGCAGAATTGGAGGAGACCCCAAGGGCCATCCAGTCCAACCCCATTCTGAGAGATGGCCATCCATCTCCAAAGAAGGAGACTCCACCACACTCCATTGAGGCAGGAGCACAGTCCACTGCCGGACAGCTCTGTCCGTGAGGAAGTTCTTCTTGAGGTTCAGGTGGAATCTCCTTTCCTGCAGCTTGAACCCATTGTTCCTTGTCCTAGTCTCTGGAGCAGCAGAAAACAGGCTTGCTCCATCTTCCAAATGACATCCTTTCAGTTATGTAAACATGGCTATCATGTCACATCTCCATCTTGTCTTCTCCAGGCTAAACATCCCCAGGTCCTAAAGCTGCTCCTCATAGGGCTTCATGGTTTCCAGGCCTTTGATAACTGGAAGTAAAGTGGTGATGAGGCAATCTGCTGGTGGGGCACAGTGGGTTGTGGGGAGATAGCCCCTGGCACAGGACACCAGCCCATGAAAAACTCAGCTGAATGTTTGGGGTTCTCTAGTTTGGGTGGGAAAGGGGAGGAGGAGACAGAACATGGATGCTTGAACAGAGCAGACTGCAAGAGTTTTTCCCCTGACCCTCCGAGTGCTGGACCGTGAAGGTTCCTAATTAAGTTGCTCGGCAGAAGGAAATGCAGCTTTGGACACAATGCATTGTCAACTCGAGGAACTGCACGAACTGGTGGTGGATTTTAAAAAAGTAGGGAAGTGAGCCTGTCGTGGATTTCTTAGGGTCGTATCATTATACTGTGTAGTGAGACCCATTGGTGTAAAGATACACTGATTAAAATAATCTAAAAATTCAACCATTTTTCTTTCTTCTTGGAAGAGTAGCTTAAGGTCATCGTAATCAAAAATGGCCAAATATTTTTAATCAAGCTTCATCCATACATTCGCTTCAAGTTTGGGATGCAACTCTTTTGCAATGGCATCTTCTAGCTGCTGCTGGGAAGGTCTTTGTAACTACAGCCGGACGGCCCCTTCCAGCACTGCAAACCCCAGGATTCCATAGGAGGTTGAAAGTGGAATCATCGCGCTATAAGAGTGTCGTGCGGAAATGGCCTATGCTCTGGTTTCATGTATCTTCAAGTTCCTCTTCCTGCTCTCATGTGCAATGTTTCAACTTGGGCAAAGCATCCTTTTGAGGACATTGGGAGCACAGTGTGCATGTGTTTGTATGTGTGTTAGAACTGTGATTTGTAACTGTGGCCACGTTAGTCTACGGTGAGGCTAGCAGGGCGAAGGCTGTCTGGGGCCTCCCTTGTCACCAGAAACAGATGGGCGACTTCTCCGGAGCCCCCGTCTTGCCGGGTCAAGCTGTCGCCATCTGTTCCCGGCAGCTGCTGGCACACGCCAGCGTCCGAATGGGCAGGGAGAAGAAAAGAAGGACAGAAAGGGAGGCAGGCATGCAAATTGGCTGCCGGGTTTGGAGCAGGGAAGGTGGGTGGGGAGAGTGGGTTGTTTACGGTGTGTCTCTTTGGAGTTGGACAAAGGGGATTGCAAGGAATTACTGCCCGGTGCTGGCAGGTTGGAAGTGGGGAACTTCCCCACAGCTGCCAGGGGGAGGCTGGCTTGGCCTTGTTGGTGCAGAAGACAAACGCAGAGCAAACAAATGGACAAGAGGCTTTGGAATTGGCATGCCTGCTAGGGCACCGGGAGTTGGAGCACGTGCAGTATTTGACTTTTAGTGCAGAAACTTGGCAGCTCCAAGTGTGTGCTGCCAAATGGCAACTCCTTTTAGCAGCCAAGTTGCTAGCCAGCGTTGAGGAATGGGATCCATGCTTTCTCAGTCACAGATTGCCCATCTTGTCTTGCGACCCAAAAGGTTTTGTCCAACTTCTCCCCAGAGGGGAAGGAGCTTGCAACCGTTCCTCAGCTCTGGAGTGCAAGATACTTTACACATGTGCAGGGCCACATAGTGTTGAACAGCCTTGTTGGGAGTTTTCGGTTGCCTAAAAGAGCTCGGTAAGCAAACTGCTTTGCAGGTCATGCGGTCGGGGTGGGAAGTACCCCTTAGGTGATAACTGGGAATCCTCCTGCAAGGTGCTGCATTTTCCCTGGAACCCACAAAGGCTGCTTTTCATCTCTTCAGACCACTGCCCTGTCTAGGTCAGCATTGCCTGTGCAGGACAATACCTTCCATCATCCCCAAACAGTGCCCCAGCCAAGGATGATTATTTATTTTATTTATTATTTATTATTATTTATTTGTATCCCACCTCTCCATATGGATCGAGGTGGTGAACAACTTACAAATGGCATGTATTTCGAAACATTTCTATACATGCCCCCAACAAGCTGGGTACTCATTTTACCGACCTGCGGAAGGATGGAAGGCTGAGTCAACCTTGGAGCCCGGCAAGATCGAACTCACAACCTTGTGGCTTGCAGTACTGGCATTTAACCACTGCGCCACACACTGGGGATGCCAAGTTGGAAAGAGTCAATCATGGAAACATGGAGTTGGAAGAAACCCCAAGGGCCATCAAGTCTAATCCCATTCTGCCATGCAGGAAGACACTGTAAAAGCAGTCCCAACAGATGGCCCCGAGCCTCAACATCAAAGCACTCCCAAAGCACTCTTCCCTTAGAAGAAAACTCCACCATGCTCTCAGACTGCAGTGTATTCCCCTGTCAAACTGCTCTTGCTGTCAGGAAGTTCTTCCTAATGTTTTGGTGGAATCTCCTTTCCTGAAGTTTGAAGCCATTGCTTCGTGTCCTAGTCTCTGGAGCAAGAGAAAACAGGCTTGCTCCATCTTCCATATGACATCCCTTCAAATATTTAAACATGAGACTGGGACATGGAAAAATGGCTTCAAACTACAGGAAAAGAGATTCCACCTAAACATTCAGAAGAACTGCTTGAGAGTAAGAGCTCTTCAACAGTGGAATAGGCTGCTGCCTGGGAGTCCCCCTTTTTGGAGGTTTTTAAAGAAAGGCTGGATGGCCATCTGTCGAAAGGAGTGCTTTGATGGTGTCTTCCTGCATAGCAGAAGGGGGTTGGACTGGATGGCCTTGGGGGTCTCTTCTAGCTCTAGGATTCTATGATTCTAAGGCCATTTCCGCACTAGACTGTTATAGTGCTATTATTCCACTTTCAACCTCCTATGGAATCCTGGGGTTTGCAGTTCAGGGAGGGGCCTTATAGTGCTATTATTCCACTTTCAAGCTCCTATGGAATCCTGAGGTTTGCAGTTCAGGGAGGGGCCTTATAGTGCTCTTATTCCACTTTCAAGCTCCTATGGAATCCTGAGGTTTGCAGTTCGGAGAGGGGCCTTATAGTGCTATTATTCCACTTTCAAGCTCCTATGGAATCCTGGGGTTTGCAGTTCGGAGAGGGGCTTTAAAGGCCCCTCCCTGAACTGCAAGCCCCAGGATTCCATAGGAGGTTGAAAGTGGAATAATAGCACTATAACTGTGCAGTGCGGAAACGGCCTCACTTTTATTATTCCTGATCTCTGCTTGCGTTAGGAAAGACCAAGGATTGCTTTCTGAGCGGAGCTGTCTCTGGTGCTGAGCAGAGAAGTTGAATTCCTCAGAAAGATCGATTCTGCCCCGTCTGCGTCCCAGCTTCCCATTCCTCTGTTGGAGCAAATTGTGGCCTGAAGGCGCATTGCCAGCACAAGCAGTTGCACTTATGTCCAGAGAGGTTCCTCCAGCATCCCTTCCCATGCTCCTTAAGTAGGATGGATCACTCTCAGAACCTACAATGGGCGGGATCCTAGGATTCACCCATTGGTGTGTTTTGCACGTCTGCTGCACATTTTATTTATTTACTATTTATTTGTATCCCGCCTCTCCATATGGATTGAGGTGGCGAACAACTTACAAATAGCATGTATTTCGAAACATTTCTGTACATGCCCCCAACAAGCTGGGTACTCATTTTACCGACCTGCGGAAGGATGGAAGGCTGAGTCAACCTTGGAGCCCAGCAGGATCGAACTCACAACCCTGTGGCTTGCAGTACTGGCATTTAGCCACTGCGCCACCAGGGCTCCTTTGCACATGGCAAAGCCTTATGGGTTGTTCCTGTTGAAATCCCCCAACCTCCCTCGGCCACAATTATTTTCAAATAACTTTCTGCTGGGGGTAGCTCTGCAGTCCAATCTTTAAAAGTCAAAAAGTTTGTTTGTCTGTGTTGGGCGAAGGCCTCATATCATTGACTGCCTGATATGGAATCCTGTGGTTGGCAGATTAGAGAGAGGCCTTTAAAATTCTCAACCTGAGAGCTCTTGGGTCTGGCCGGTTGCTATGGAGATGAGGCCTAGCAGCAAGGAGGAGGGCAGTGTATGCCCTCAGGAACCCAACCTTTGCGTGTTAATAACTCTGAATATAGATTGGATTGGGGAACATGGGGAAAAGTTACAGGTACTGGAGAAGACAGTTTGGGGAATTAGAGACACGGGATCTCAAATCTTTCTAAGAAGTATTACCTATGAGAAAATAAAATCCCAGGCAATGCTGGGTAAATACACCGGTAGTTGTATATTTGATCCTTTCCAGCAATCACAGCTGGTGGTTTAGTGGGATGGTGAATCCATTCTGGGTTTTAGTCTGAACTTTAAAGGAAATATCCATGGTGCTGAGCCATATCTCCAAAATGGATATCTCTGGCTGGAAAAAAAAATGGTGGGGTGAGTTTTTTGGGGAGCGGAGTAAATGCAAGCTGGAAAATTTTCCAAAAATCATAGCAAAAAAGTTTCAAATTTTTTTGTGAGACTGCTCATGGGCCTTTGGGGGCACCAAAGGGGGGTTTTGGGGCCATGTGCAGCCCACATGTTCCCCAGCCCTACTTTTTTCGTTGTGTAGAACAGGATGGGTGAATTGCAATCCTCCCAATGTTGTTGGGACTGCAACTCCCAGCGTTCCTCCCCAATGGCTTTTCTGGCTACAGGCCTGATGGGACCTGTAGTTGAGTAATGGCAGGGGGGCGGCATGTTGCCATCCTGGTGTAGAGAGGTCCTGACTCCTGCCCCATGTTCACGCAAGATCTCAAGCGAGATCAGCAACCTGCATTGGAAGCGGATGTCACGTTCCGCAGCCTACGAGAAAGGTTCCTTCTAGTGACAAAGTCAGAAAATTGTATATATTTTTAGTTTATGGCTGGGGGAAAAAAAAGATAACAATGCATAATTTTAACGCAAGCTGCAGAAAAAAATTTGCAGGTTGTGTTGCACTTTTCCTGCGACACCGTTTGTGCTGATTCTGGGTGCGAGACTCGAAGCAACAGCTCTGTGGGATATTTTTGTCTGTTCTTTGAGACTTTAATTTACACTTCTGAAGCTCTGAGAAGTCAAAATGTGTCCTTGAAAATGAAGGTGCTACCAGAGAGAGAGAGAGAGAGAGGGAGAGAGAAGGGGAGAGGGAGAGAATTTTTAAAAATCCAGGTTGCACAAAACTCATGCAGTATTAGTCTGATAACAAGATCAGGGCCGTTTCTGCACTAGAGTGTTATAGTGCTATTATTCCACTTTCAACATCCTATAGCAGCGGTTCTCAACTTGTGGGTCGGGACCCCTTTGGGGGTCGAATGACCCTTTCACATGGGTTGCCTAAGACCATCGGAAAATACGTATTTCCGATGGTCTTAGGCTCCATTCCCTCCTTGGTGGTGGTGCGCAAGAGGGAGCCACGCGCTCGCGTCCTCTTGCTCCCTTTCGCGGGAGCACGTGTGGCCACAGCGTCGCCACAGCAGGAGTGGTGGTGCACAAGCACAAGCCACGCACTCACGTCCTCCTGCCCCCTGTTCAGAAGGGACTGAAATCGCTCCCCTTCTCCGCTACCAGGAGAACCCCCCATCTGACGGGCCAGATTGGGGGGGGGCGGCGGCGGCACGAGGGGCAGACCCCCTCCTCGCCACGGCCCCTGCCCCACTCGCCACGGAGGGGGATGCTGAGGAAGGGCCGGGGGGCTGCAAGGCGGCGCTTTTCCGGGGGGGCGAGCTGCGCCCGGCGCAAAAGACAAAGGTGCTGGGATCCCCCCCCCCGACCAGGGTCAACACTCTGGAAACTTTTCCCACACTGCCCCCCCAGCGGAAATGAGAGTGAAGCAGAAGCAGAGCCTGGGGGGGGGTCTTGGAGTTTTTCCCCGGGGGGGACGCATGGCTCCTCTTTCCCTCCCTGCCCGCCCCCCCATTCCTGGCCAGAGAGGCGGCCTTTGCCGGAGAGGGGGGAGCATCGTAAATAATAAATAAATAATTTTATGGTTGGGGGTCACCACCACATGAGGAACTATATTAAAGGGTCGCAGCTTTAGGAAGGTTGAGAACCACTGTCCTATAGGATCCTGGGGTTTGCAGTTGAGGGAGGGGCCTCAAAGGTTTCCAAACCTCAATGCCCCCTCCCTAAATTGCAAACCCCAGGATTCCCAGGATGTTGAACGTGGAATAATAGCACCATAACAGTGTAGTGCGGAAATGGCACTAGTCCAACACACTGGTTGGGGGATTCTGGGTGTTGCAGCCCGAAAGTGGCTTTCCCCCAAACTCTGCAGCCTTTCCGCTTTTTTGCACCGAGAGCCCAAAACAGGGGAAAACCTTCAGGCCCCAACTCTGCAGATTTCTGAGAGACAGGGGAGGCAGTTGCTAGGTGACTGCTGGAAAGTCTCATTAGCAGACCCTGGGAGAAAGGAGAGCGAGAGAGAGGGAGGGGTGAAGGCAGAGATCGAAGGGGCCAAGATGAGAGGAAGCGGGGAGGGGGACAGAGGGGCTCAGAGGCAGCGAAATGGCACGGGGAGGACGGAGACCAGCCTGTGGGAAGTTTTGGCACTCCTCCGCAGGGCTGTCGTGCAGAGTCTGCTCTCCTTGTTCCAGCCCGTGTGGCCATGGAAACAGAGGACGGGGGGGGTGCTGTCGGCTTCCCTGTTCTCCCAGCCACCCCTCATTTTCACCTAGTGGGGGGTCGCCAGCCTCCTTTAATCCTAGGCATTTTCAAGGACAAAGCTGTTTTAGAAGAGAAAAATAGAATCCTAAAACTTGGTGGGCTCTCTAGGGGCCCTCTAGTCCAACCCTCAGCCTTGTAGAAAGATGCAATGAAAGCACTCCTGAAAAGATGCCTGTCCAACCTCTTTTAAATAACAATAATAATAATAATAATTCTTTGTTTGGTACCCAACTCTCCCCAAGGCTCAAGGTGGGGAGCTCCAAAGATGGAGAGTCGCTGTGAAGCAGAGTTAAGAAGTTCTGGGTAGAATCTGTTTTCTTGCATTTTCAATTCATTGGTTCTTGTTCGGGTTTGTGGAGCAGCAGGAAACAAGCTCACTCCATCTTATGCATGACCTCCCTTCTGATATTTAGGAGTGGCTTTCATTGCTGCAAGGGTCTAAATATCCCAAATATCCCCATCTGATCTTGGAAGCTAAGCCTGGTCAGCCCTGGTCAGTGGTTGGATGGGAAACCGCTAACAAATACCGGGTGCTGTAGGCTCTGTTTCCGAGGAAGGGGATGACCCAAGCTACTTCTGAGGATTCATTGTGTAAAGAAACCCTGGGAGACTTATGGGGTTGCCATAAGCCGAAAGGCACTTTGGAGGCATGTACACCCACAAGATCTGACTTTGGCCCCTTTTCCCCAAAGCTGCAGAATTTCCAGGGCACAGGAAAGGTTTCCTTTTTGGACTGTCACTCCCATTAAAGTGGAATAATAGCGCTATAACAGTCCAGTGCGGAAATGGCCCAGGACTTTGAATGGTGCCCAGAGAGGGAGTTTATCCTTTAGTTTCAACAGGAATCTTTAGGAGTCCAAGGCCCTGAAAGCAGCCTTGGACTCTCAGACCTGACTTTGCCCCCTGGAAGGGACCTTTCTGGACTACTGACTGGTGGATCCTGGGAGCTGTAGTCCAACCCTCCTGGAATATTTCCAAGCTCTGAACACCAGCCAGCTTCTCACCCCACCTGCTTCGCTCTGCTCCTCCTGCCTCCTTGCACTGGGCCAACTCGAGAGGAGTCGGGCGTTGCTTTCTGCAGGTATTTCCAGGACAAGCATCATGCTGCTCCCTTGAAGCTTCTGGGCTTTGTCTCCTTGGCAGCTGCAGAGGGCGACTTCTTTTTTTTGCTCCGCAGGCCCAGCCTATAAATAGTGCGGCAAGACAGCTTGAGTTCCCATAAGGGGCCCTTTGTCTCCCTGGAGAGCCATGTGAGCCACCGAGGACTGGTTTCTCCCAGTTTATCAGGGCACCGCCGTTCCTTTCGCAGCTCTGCTGCCCCAGGGCATCTCTCTTAGAAACAGAGTTTCAGAGAATCTTACAACTAGAAGGGACTCCAAGGGCCATCCAGTCCAACCCCATCCTGCCATGCCGGAAGAAACGATCAAAGCAGTCCCAACAGATGGCCATCCAACTCCTGTTGAAAAACTTCCAAAGATAGAGACTCCCCCACACTCCCAGGCAGCAGCAGATTCCACTGTCGAATTGCTCTTACGGTCAAGGAGTTCTTCCTAATGGTCAAATGGAATCTCTTTTCCTGAATTTTGAAGCCATTGCTCCATGTCCTAGTCCCTGGAGCAGCAGAAAACAGGCTTGCTCCATCCTCCAGATGACATCCCTTCAAATATTTAAATATCTCCACTTAACCTTCTCTTCTTTAGGCTAAACATACCCAAATCCCTAAGCCTCTCCTCACAGGGCCTCATGGTTTCTAGGCCTTTGACCATTTTGGTCTCCCTCTCTGGACACATTCCAGCTTGTCCATATCCTTCCTGAACTCTGATGCCCAGAACTGGACACAGTATTATTCCAGGTGGGGTCTGACCAAACATGAATAGAGGGGTACTATTATTTCCTCTGACCTAGACACTGTACTGTTATGGATGCAGCCCAGAATTGCATTGGCTTTTTTGGCTGCTGCATCACACAACTGGCTCATGTTCAGCTTGTGCTCTGCTAAGACTCCTAAATCCTTTTCACATTTGCTATAGTCAAGCCAGGTGTCACCCATTTTATATTTGTGCATTTCATTTTTTCTGTCCAAGTGCAGTGCCCTAATTCTTCTCCCTGCTGAAATTCTTCTTGGGGCAACAGGGAAAAGAGCAAAATAGGGAGGGGGACATAAAGTGGTGACACCCCCCCATGCCCCATGCCTGTTGTGGCAGATGGAGTAGGGCTAGGTAGTCAAACAGAGATATAAGGGGCGCCCTTTAGGTGGGGGCCCTTTCGGCAGGCGTAGGCATGCTGCTCCCACAGCTGCTTTGGGGGGCCTTCAGCTCCCTCCTGATTGATTCCCTGGCCCCTCAAGGAAAGAATTAAAAGAGGGGTGGGCAAAGGGCAGAGTACAGCCCCCAAGGACCATTTTGGGGGCAGCAGTGGTCACAAAATGCCCCCAAATGACACCCATGGGGTGTGGGTGGCATTTCCACCACATTTGGACTCCCCCAGTCTTCCTGGGGTGAAAATGAAATTTGCAAAATTCCCTCTCCCCAAAAAATATTGCCTTGAAATGCCTTCTAGGGCCCCAGGAGGTCCCCAGAATATGCTCCCATGTCCCCTAGAGGAAATTTGGGGGGCAAAAAGGGTTTTTTAAGAAGAACAGCTGTGGTGGAGAGGTGCAGCCACCCAAAGTCTCCTGTAGGGCTGATGGAGGTCCCTGGTCTTCCACAGTTGCCCACCCCTGTCCTAGAAGACCCCAGGAGGTGCATCTTGCCCCCCGCCCCCCCTTAACATGAAAGAACAATCCTTTTCCCCAAAAGCTATCATGGATTTTCACCCACTTCCAGGCTTTGGAGGGCATTTTTGGCCATCCAAGCAGCTCCCCAGAGTCAGCGAGGCAGAAAAGTGACCCCCTACACCCACCACCGTGGCCCCCCACCAACCAGGAGGGCCTGATGAGTTATGGCTGCCCCCACCTCTCTTTTTCCTTCTTCTTCCAGTTGGAATTTCAACTTGAAACTTGGCACCGGAGTTTGGACCACGGCCAAAGCCAAAGCTTTTGTTCATCTTTTGAGGCGTCTAGTGGGATGTCCCCATATGTTACGGTTGCCACAGACACACAGGCATTTTCTCTTTGGTTATTCTAAGCTGCTTATAAGAATGCTTATTATTATTACAAAGACTCACCTCGCAGTCCCAGGGCAGAGATACACCTGTTTTCCGCACTAGACTGTTATAGTGCTCCGATTCCACTTTCAACATCCTATGGAATCCTGGAGTTTGCAGTTTTGGGAGGGGCTGGCCGGCCCCTCCCGAAACTGCAAACCCAGGATTCCATAGGATATTGCAAGTGGAATAATAGCACTAGGACAGTCTAGTGCAGAAATGGCCCTAGTTTCCAGAGCAGCAGGAAACAGTGGAATCAAAGCGCTATAACAGCCTAGTGCAGAAATGACCACAACTGTGTCAACAGGACAATGCAAAATAACCCAGGGGCACAATAAAAGCTTGATTCACATCCCAGACTAATTTCAGAACTTGGGAAAGCTGCCTTTTTGAAAAGACTCCAGCTCCCAGAATGTTGCAATCAGCCTGGCTGGGGGATTCTGGAAGTTGTAGTCCAACTAGTAGCTCTCCCAGCCTCTGACCTTGCTTGGCAAAGCCGGCAACGCTCAGCCTAATTTTATCTCCTTCTTTTCTGATCTGCTCTGGGTTCCATCAGCAGGGGGGGCTTTAGGAGAGACCCCTTTGTGCCGAGAGCCCCAGCAGCGAGGAGAGGGGAGGGGGAGATTTCCTGGCTGTCCCGTTCAGGCCGTCACCCGCTTTTCAGGACCCGTCAGGCAACCTTGCAAAAGACAGATGCCAGCCACGGGGATCAATTACCTTGTTTGCAAAGAGGCTTGGCGGAAAGGGGGGAGGGTTAGAGGTCATCTTCCAGATGGCAGGGCGTGTGTCGTGCACAAAAGCGGTGGCGGGCCGAACCTCTTGTAAGGCAGACGGGGATGGGGGCTGACTCCTTGGGGACACTCCTCTTTCAAGACAGGTCAACAAATCAAAGCAGAGATTCCCCCTTCCCAACTCACAGTCTGTCCTGCAAAGGAAAAGGGTTGGCAAGTTGAGCCTTCCTTGCCTGAAAGGCTTGGGACCAGAAATGTTCTGTATTTTGGACTTTTGTTTTATTTTGCATTTTGGATTTTGCATTTACAGTACCTTTTTGGAATAGCCTTGCATCTCATTCATTTGTTGCTTGTGTTGTGTGTGAGAGGCGAGGCTGGAAAGAGACGGAGGATCTAGGAAATGGCAGGAACCCAAGCTTGGCGCTGGAATCCATGCCTCCTGCCATCCCACACGGTCTCTGGCCATTTCTGCACTGCACTGTTATAGTGCTATTACTCCACTTTCAACCTCCTATGGAAGCCTGGGGTTTTGAAGTTTGGGAAGGAGCCTTTAGACTTCTCAGGGAACTACAAAACCCTCCAGAATTCCACAGGAGGTTGAAAGTAGAATAATCGCACTGTTAACAGGGTAGTGCAGAAGTGGCCTCTCTCTCTTTATTTCCAGCCACCCATTTCTGCCTTTAAGGCACTGGCTGCAGTGCTGCTCCTACTCATACATCTCCCAGACCCTCAGCCGGTGTCATGCCCATGTCCCAGGACCCTTCCCCACAGAAATGGGGGGAGCAGTACTTATTGCAGCCACCGCAGGTGGAAAAGGGAGAGCCCAGGCATCTCAAGGCATTTATATAAGAAGATATTAATTAGGCCAACAGCTGGGTAAGACTCTGAGCCTATATAACAAGAGGCCAAAAGGGGAGGAAGCTATTGGAGCTGCCCAATCCTACCGGTGGTCGCAGACCAGCTTGCTCCTGAATTCCTTGCTCGTCCTCCTAGAGCCCTTGACCTTCCCCTCGTCTACAAATTTTGCCATTGGACTCTCTCTCTCTGGACTTACAGTAAAATCAGGATTCTGTCTCTCTAAATCTGCTGAGAACTCAGGCCGTTTCCGCACTAGACTGTTACAGCGCTATTATTCCACTTTCAACCTCCTATGGAATCCTGGGGTTTGCAGTTTCGGGAGGGGCCAGCCTCTATAGAGTTGGAAGAGACCTCAAAGGACATCTGGCCGGCCCCTCCTGAAACTGCAAACCACAGGATTCCATAGGAGGTTGAAAGTGGAATAATAGCGCTGTAACAGTCTAGTGCAGAGATGGCCTCAGACTGCAAAATGACTAAGACAAACTTTGCATTCTAGCTCCTGGTAACAGGCTAATTAGACAGCTGGATGCCTTGGCCAGCTGCTGGCACAGGGCAGCGCCTCTCTGTTTGTGCTGCCAGCTGCCCACTTCTACCTTCAGCACTCCTCGGATTTGAGAGATGACTGAGCAGGAACACGGCAGCCACCACCCCAAAGGCAAAAGCGGGCAGCTGGTGGCAGACAGGGAGAGACCGAAGATGTGAGAGTGCCACAGTCACCACTTTCAAGTCTCTTCCAGCTTTATGATTCTACGGCCACTGCTTTCCTACTCGAGAACTTCTACTCAAGAACTTCCCCTTCTGCCTGGTTTCTCACTTGAGCTTGGAAACGTCACCTTTCTAGACTACAACTCCCAGAATCCCCCTAACTGGATGAGCCTGCTGGGTTAATCAGATTGGCCTGCCATGGGATGTTCACTCCAGGTGGAGGGTACCCTTGCAGGTCTCTTTGTCGCCAACCTCCTGCGCTCACACATGGACCACAGGGAGGTGGTGGAAGCAAGTGCTCAGGACTGAGTTGCCATGGTTCTTACCTAGTACTCTGTTGCCATGGTGATGGTTGGCCAGGGATGAGGCGGATGGGTTTAGGATAAATTTAGGCATGGGTTAAAACTCTCCAACCCATCTGACAAGGGAGGGGGCGGATTTTTCCCCATCACTAGTTGTGCCCTAAGAGACAACGGCTGTACTAAATTGACTCTATGAGGAATGCTTGGGGAGCTGGGGATGTTTAGTCTGCAGAAGAGAAGGTTAAGAGGGGGCAGGATAGCCATGTTTAAATATTTGAAGGGATGCCATGTAGAGGAAGGAGAGGGCTTGTTTTCTGCTGCTCCAGAGACCAGGACAAGGAGCAATGGATTCAAGCTGCAGGAAAGGAGGTTCCACCTGAACCTCAGGAAGAACTTCCTGACGGTCAGAGCTGTCCGGCAGTGGAATGTGCTGCCTCCATGGAGTGTGGTGGAGTCTCCTTCTTTGGAGGCTTTTAAGCAGAGGCTGGATAGCCATCTTTTGGGAATGCTTTGATGGGTGTTCCTGCATAGCAGGGGGTTGGACTCAGTGGCCCCTGGGGTCTCTTCAAACTCTATGATTCTATGACTCCCTTCGGTACCCAAGTTGTCCTCTTGCAGGTCAGTGCACCACATTTTGGACCTCACAGCACCCTCAGCCAGTCAAGGGTGGAAATGTGAGCCCTGATGAGTACACGGGGGCATCATGTGCTCAGAACAAGCAGAGACTGTGGGCAGGGTGCCTTGAGAAGCTGGCTTGATTCAGCAGCTGCTAGTAGCTTCTGTCTCAGCGTTTGGTGCATTAAACCTGTTCTAGGTTTTAATCCAAGCTTTAAAAGAGCTTTCCAAGATGGTGGACTTTATCCACCCACAAAAAAATATTTCAGCACCTTGGGAAATTCAGACTACAACCCGATATAAAACATTGTGTGGTTGGAACAGGAATTGAACCTCCACAGCAACCAAAAAAGTGAGTTAGGATGGTGCAAGTCTGGCATTGTTGTTGTTGCGTGCCTCCAAGTTGTTTCCAACTTATGGTGAGCTTGAGCTGAGCTTGACCAAAGATTTTCCTGGGGCTGAGAGTGTATAACATGCCCAAGATCAGCCGGGGGTTTCCAAGGCTGAGCGGGGAATAGAATTGTGTCTCCAGGGTTGTAGTCCAACACTCAGATCATGCCATGCTGGCTCTCAAGTCTGACTTAACACCATCATATTTCAGTACCAGGATGCCAGCCTCAGGTTCTAATTGCATCTGGGGCAATTGACAACCCACAGCCCCCAGGGTGGGATGCAAGCGCCTCTCTCAGTCTCTCTGCAACTCTGGAGACTTTGCAGATCCCAAGAGTGCCGGCCTCGCTGCAAACAACCCCATGGCAGGGCACTAACAAGTCATGTTAGGGAACGGGGCCAAAGCAGCTGCTCCTGCTGCAAATTTGGCCACTCCTCTTTCGACCCTTCCTTCTCATCATGTGTTCAGCATCCATGGAATGTGCATATGTGTGTGTGTGTGGGCATTAAGGTTCCATGTGATGCCCAAACAGAACCATCTCTTCCCTGGAGGAATTTTGTAGCGTGTGATGTGACCTTCACACAATCTCTCTCCCACTCCCACCCTCCAGTAGTTTACGCCTCACTCAGCCAGCTTTCTTTGCTGGGGCCAGAACCTTCATGCCTCTGTTGTTTGTGGTCAGTTCTCCACTTCTCTTCCAGAAAACCCAGCAAACCTGGGGAAAGGGACTGCTTTGGACTTTGGGTCCCACAATCCCTCTATCCCCATTGAGGGATTCTGGCGCATGCAGCTGAAAATACTGGTCTATATTTCATAACATGATGAATCTATGGCTACATTGGAGAAATGCAATGAAACCCTGTTAGTTAATTGCAAAGATGCTCATTGGGGTCCAGCAAGAATATTCCAGTGTGCACCAGGGGTTTTCAATGTGCATCATGAACTTTTCATGCTCATTGGGCACTTTTGTTGCACTCTGGCACATCTTGCTGGTGTCCGGATGACACGTGTCAGTGCCCGCTGCACATCAGAACTGTGGTGCATCAGTCATCCACTGGCTATCACTGTGCAATGGACATCCACAAGTTGTAACCTTATGGCGGCCCCAAGATAAATACAGACATTACAAAAGTACTCAGTTGTATCTCCTGCAACTGCAAGTCCACTTAGGGGGGCATATGTCCCATGCTAAATGCCAGTTGTAACTTCTCTAAGCTCTGAAACCCAGCTGTGGTTCTCTCTGTCTACTGCCACTGCAACCACCCCTCCTTCTTGTCCTTCTTACCACCACACCACCCTGATCACAGTATCATCAGATTTTGGAAGCTAAGCAGGCTCAGACTTGGCCAGTCTTGAATCATAGAATCCTAGAGTTGGAAGAGACCCCCAGGGGTCATCCAGTCCAACCCCCCTTCTGCCGTGCAGGAGGACGCAGTCAAAGCACTCCTTTTGACAGACAGCCACCCAGCCTCTCTTTAGAGGTCTCCAAAGAAGGAGGAGACTCCACCATGCTCCCAGGCAGTAATGTATTCCACTGCCAAACTGCTCTTACCATCAGGGGGTTCTTCCCAAGGCTTAGGTGGAGTCTCTTTTCCTGTACCTTGAAGCCATTGCTCTGTGAATCCATTGCTCATGAAGCCCTGGTGGCGCAGTGGGTTAAATGCCAGTACTGCAAGCCACAAGGTTGTGAGTTCGATCCTGCCTGGTTCCAAGGTTGACTCAGCCTTCCATCCTTTCGCAGGTTGGTAAAATGAGTACCCAGCTTGTTGGGGCAAAATATTTCAAAATACATGCTATTTGTAAGTTGTTCGCCGCCTCGATCCATATGGAGAGGCGGGATACAAATAAATAATAAATAAATAAAATAAAAATAAACAAAACAATGGTTTCAAACTTCAAAAAAGAGCAGATACTGGAATATGCTGCTGCCCGGGGACTGTCGTGGAGTCTCCTCCTTTGGAGGTTTTTAAAGAGAGCCTGGATGGCCATCTGTCCAAGAGAGGGGCCGATCTGGGTAGCCCTTGGGGTCTCTTCCAGCTCTACCTGTGATCCTATGGAAACATCTTTCTTGCTTATCTGCAGGCTAAGCACTTCCAAACTCTGTCAAATGGTCCTTCAACATCTCGCTCTCTCTCCTCTCTCTTTCCAGGACCAAGCGGGCACTGCAGATCCAAGTGTCGGACTGCATCCAGGCCAGCCTGAACGGACGGAAGCGGCTGGTGTCCGTGGAGCCCCGTGACGGACAGGCCACGCCTGAGTTTGCCAAGAGCCGGGACGGTTTTGTGCTCTACTGCCCCAGGCGATGAATGCAGCTGGGGGTTGCTCTGCGATCTGCCCGGTCTTGAATCACAGCAGAGAACAGGAAGAGGCCTGCGATGCCAACAAGTTGTGAATGTTCTCCGCAGTGTATTACTTTTCTTAATCTCGTTTGTGCCACCTGGGTGGGTGGCTGGGTGGACGGGTGGGGGAATAGCCACAGTTTCAGCCCCCGGATAGCTCAGCCTCTCCCTCCACCCTGATATACAGTTGCTGAGTGGGGTTATATCTCTCTTATTAGGAGTAAGGGATGGAGAGAATGTTTGCACGTTCCTATGTTTCTATAAAACTAGTCTTCCAACTGTCAGGAAACCCTGCCAGAAAGAACAATGCACCAGCAACAATTCTGTGCCATTTTTCTGCTGGTAGCCAATGGGCCAAAGTCTTGGGGAAGAATTAAGCTATGGAAAAAAGCACTGGTCGCAGATATTGTAGTTACCTGTTGCTAGTAACTCTTTTTTTAAATTGCCAATTGGGTAATAATAGTTCCATGTTTTACTATTAACTGAATGGGTGAGAATAAATTTACTGGAGTAAAGAGTAATGTCACCTAGTTCATTTCCAAAAGTTATTTTAAAAGATGCTTTAAGGCTTTTTGACGGGATATTTTTTTCAAGCGTAATGCCGTTCTCTTCTCAATCCCAAAGTGGCCCCTGCCAAAAAGTAATGAATAGTTCTGAAAGTGTAAAATGAGTATTGTCTCTTTATTGCTTTTTCATCATTCTTCATCAAGGCAATGATCACCAGCTGATGTTCAAACACTACGATAACAGGGTGACATGGAGGCGATTTTGTTAAAAAATAGAGCTTTCCAAGCTCTTGAAGAGAGGTATGGGATGGCGCTAAATCTCCCAAGTGGAACTGTATCTGGCCTCCCAACAGATCTAAGATAATGTCATTCTTGATGGCAAAATGGTTCATCAGATAACACCAGAATCTGTTTCCCTTGGAGATGAGAGTGCTGGTATTCTTGCAATAAATGGTGGATTTCCACCGGAGTGGTTTTGAGCTGGCATCCTTGAGATGCAGAAACAAGCACGCACTTCGGCTGGTCCAGTGTCCTGTTTCCAATGGCAACCAGCCATCAAGATCCTATTGTTTTAGACTGTGGAATCTTGGGGTGCCTCTGTGCCCACTTGTCAACCCCAGGAGGACCCCAACCAGTTGGCAGAGGTGGCTGGTACTTTCCATCTCCCTGGTGATCATGGTCCAGCTTTTAGGGCTTCCCACTACAAACTGGAACATGTGCAGAAACCAACCAAGATGGTCAAAGGTCTGGCCTTATGGGAGAGCTAGATATGCTTGGCTTGGAGAAGAGAAGGCTGAGAGGTAATATGTATAGCCATAGAATCATAGAATCATAGAAATGTAGAGTTGGAAGAGACCCCAGAGGCCATCCAGTCCAGCCCCCTTCTGCCATGCAGGAACACTCTCAAAGCACTCCCGACAGACGGCCATCCAGTCTCTGCTTAAAAACCTCCAAGGAAGGAGACTCCACCACACTCCATTGGGGCAGCATCTTCTACTGCCGGACAGCCCTGACTGTCAGGAAGTTCTTCCTGAGGTTCAGGTGGAATCTCCTTTCCTGCAGCTTGAATCCATTGCTCCTTGTCCTGGTCTCTGGAGCAGCAGAAAACAAGCCCTCTCCCTCCTCTACATGGCATCCCTTCAAATATTTAAACATGGCTCTCCTGTCCCCTCTTAACCTTCTCTTCTGCAGACTAAACATACCCAGCTCTCTAAGTCTGTCCTCAGAGGGCTTCATGGCTTCCAGGCCCCTCACCATTTTGGTCGCCCTTCTCTGGACTTGCTCCAGCTTGACCATGTCCTTCTTGAATTGGGGTGCCCCCTTAAAGTTCATAGAATCATCAGATTGAAAGAGATCACAAAGGCTGTCTTGTCCATACAAGAATGCACAACTTAAAGCACTCTCTCCAAAGATGCCCATCCAACCTCTTGTCAAGAAGCTCTTACCATCAGGAAGTTCTTTCTAATATTCAGTTGCAAACTCTTTTTTTTGTACTTTGACAAAAAGTGATTTTTACAATTATTTTTATTATTGCAATTAAGTGGTACTATGAGTTACTCTCATGTTGTTACAATGCCGGTCTCAGTAAACACAGCAGATTAAAGCAGCAAGATCAAATTACAGTGCTCAGTCCAAAAATGACATATGTTTCAATAGAGGTCCACAGGCAAAGTTCTGTTCTGGAAGAAATGTGATAAATGAACACCATGTACTTTCATAATTGTCCTCTGTACTCTCTCCTTACAAACTCTAGACGTCCTTTTTGCTTTGGGGCAACATCCAAGCTCTAACCCATGGCAGCATCAGACCACCGTGGAGGCTCCTCCAGGCTTTTCCAGTTTCAATTCTTCCTTCACAATTGAGAGGAAAACATTGATCCCTAAATTTTCTTCAAAAACTGGCAGTAGCAATAAAGGTGCCTGAGGCGGCACAGTTTGGTTTATCCTTTGGTTTAAATATCCAGTCATTCTTTTTCCGGAATCTAGGGCAGTGGTTCTCAACCTTCCTAATGCCGTGACCCTTTAATACAGTTCCTCATGTTGTGGTGACCCCCAACCATAAAATTATTTATTTGTTATTTACAATGCCTCCCCCCGCCCCAGGCAAAGGCCGCCTCGCCGGGCAGGAATGGGGGATCAGGCAGGGAGGGGAAAAGGAGCCTCGCGTCTCCCCCGAGAACCCCCCCCGGGCTCTGCTTCTGCTTCACTCTCATTTCCGCTGGGGGGGCAGTGTGGGAAAAGTTTCCAGAGTGTTGACCCTGGCCGGGGGGGGGGAGGAATTCCAGTGCCTTTGTCTTTTGTGCCGGGTGCAGTTCGCCCCCCCGGAAAAGCGCCGCCTTGCAGCCCCCCGGTCCTTCGGCAGTGCCCCCCCCCGTGGCGAGTGGGGCAGGGGCCGTGGCAAGGAGGGGCCTGCCCCCCATGCTGCCGCCGCCCCCCAAGCTGGTCCGTCAGACGGGAGGTTCTCCTGGTAGCGGAGAAGGGGAACAATTTCAGTCCCTTCTGAACAGGGGGCAGGAGGACGCGAGCGTGTGGCTTGCACTTGCGCACCACCACCGAGGAGGGAATGGAGCCTAAGACCATCGGAAATATGTATTTTCTGATGGTCTTAGGTGACCCCTGTGAAAGGGTCATTCGACCCCCACAGGGGTCGCAACCCACAAGTTGAGAACCACTGCTTTAGGGCAATGTATCCACATGGGTTCCAGCACCTTCTCCATAATTTTCTGATTTTTAAAAATTGTCCTCATATAACTTGAATGTGAATAAACCCCATCAAAACAAGTCCAGCACCTTTGATAGCTCCTTTGGATTTTTAATTTAAACCTGGAATAGATGCACTGTCGCACTGACATAGGAACCTCCAGTCTCTGTTGGTACCTGGTATCTTCCCCCAAACGTGGCCTTTGGAAAGGGATGGTTTGGATGAGCAAATGGAAAGGAAGTATGGAAGATTGCAGTGATATAGGACCATGGCAGCAGGACTGAAATATGCACAAAAATGGAAGAGTGAACTAATACCAATGAAAGAGGGCTGGCTGTTAAAAATGAACTGTTTAGCTGAAATGGACAAACTCTGCTTTGATCAGAGAAAAACCATTGGTGACATTTTTGGAACACTGGGAATCCCTGATTGCCTTTTGGGAGGAAAAAGGGAATGATATGACAGCTGTCGATTGTGAGAATTAGTAGAGGCACCGTAAATCAGAAAGCACTTGAAGGCACACAACGACAACAATGTGCAGGAGAAACCTCTAGATAAGAAGCACCAGAAAATTCTTTGTACAAATTAGAAAGAAAGTCCTGCTGGTAAAAGCTTTTTGATGGTGGAATGGGCTCTCCAGAAGGTGGAGAACGCTGAAGTTGGTGCAGGGGGTTGGAGGTTTTTAAACAGAAGTTAAAAGGCTGTCTGTCAAGGATGTGTTACCCCACTGGCATACCCTATCCCGGGAACTATAAATTTGATATCAAATATGCCCACCATGCCAGAGAGGTTGCCCAGATGGGCACGTAGGCAAAGTGGCCAAAACTAGGTCAAGACCAGAAAAATCCCCAGTCACATAGCCCAAGGAGACCTCAGGCTGTGCAAATCCACATAAACAAGGGGTCCTCAGCCAAGAGTAGCCAACTTGAGGGGATTATCAGGTTTTCCCCAGGTTGAGCAACCTTGACTTTGGAAAATCCTACAAGGCAAAGTCCATCTGCATAAACTTGCACTGCAACTCTTTGCAACGACAACCCTGAACACTTGCAACCCAGCATAAACCAATCATGCAAACGACCAAGTTGCCATTGTTTGGCATTCCTTCCTTTGTTGTGACCATTGTTCTCCCCCGGAGAGGGCCTGCCCTCAAGGTACGTTCTGCCCTATAAGTAGTCCTAGTTTTTGAGGGTCTCTTCGGAGAACTCCCCACCACGCTAGCAGACCAGCACTCTGTTAGTTGAGTGATCCCCTCAGCCACCTCTTCGTTGAGTTCCATTCTTCTCACCACTTCCCAGACTGAAAACTTCAGGATAGGTGCAGTATCACTACCTCTACATTCCTTTTGCCATATCCCTTATCCATTTTTCACCTCTCTTCCTTCTCAATAGTCCTTGTGTGCATGATTGTGTGAGTCCATGGTACTACATTCAATTAATAAAATTCATTTATTTGGTACATTTGCCTGGCTTTTGCTTGGCCTGACCCTGTAAAGTTGGGCAAAAGATCCTGCTGGGTTACCCTGCCCCCTCATTTTGCTGTTGCCAGTCCTCTGCTAATTTCCCCAACCTTTATAACGGAGTGAATCTAGGTGCCCCCCACAGGACCCCCAGAAGTTAAGGTAACAGATGGTTTAGCTGTGGACACCTGCACTGGCAAGAGGTTGGATCAGTTGATCTCTTCCCTAGTGGCATATCTAATATAAACAGTGCCCGGGCAACCCTCTTCCTCCTCTTCCAGGGTTGCTTCATCCTCCCCCTGCTCCTATTTCTCCACTAAATCTTCCGGCACAGCTTTTTTGCATCCCCCTGGCACTGGTGCCCAGGGCACGTGCCCAACTTGCCCCACCCTAGATACGCTTCTGCCCTTCCAGCTGGAAAATTCTCTGACTCCTCTTCATTAAGCAGTGGGGATCTTGGGGTGGGAAAACACCACTGCTAAGTTGGGATTTCATGGAATCCTAGAATTGGAAGTGAGCGGCAGGGTCATCCAGCTGGATAGGCAGCCATGTGGGGTAATACACAAATAAAGCACTCCTGGGTAAGGCTGGCTCATCAGGATCCTTCCAGGCTCTGAGACTTCTGAGCCAAAACGGGGAACCTGGAGATGACCCTTGCTGATGCAACAACAATTTGCCACAACTCGATTGAAATCAATTAAGTTGTGCAAATTGGAGGAAGCTGGCTGGTCAGCTAGAAGAGTTCTGGGTTTTTCCAGAAAAATAAAAATAAATGCGGACACGTGGCTGGCAAAGAGCTCTCGGCTGAAGGTCTGCCAGCAGTTCTTGTCTCTTGGCCTGGAACGGACTGCATGAAAAAGGGAGAATGTGCAACGCATCTCCTGCCAGGAGCTGATCCATTAAATCTGGAGATCTAGGCAGGCCTCTTGAGGTTTGACAATGTGACCCCCAAGAGATACCCATCCAACTTCTGTTGAAAGACCTACAAAGAAGGCAGTCGGCTCTTACGTGGGTCTGGCCATCCCCAATCCTAAAGCAACATCTCTGTCGCCCGAAGCGACCCTGCTGCCCTTGCAAAGCCGGCCAAGCAAGTGCAGCCCAGCAAGACCAGACGGCCATTTGGGGCTCTGCCTCGTCTAATCAACGGCTTGGACAATACAGTCCCCTGGAGCTATGGCTGACCTGCTCAACCGTGCCTTCGTCACACGAGAGGAGAGAGGAGACGGGCGTGTTGGGGAGGAAGGCAAACGACTCTGACAGCTGACAGTGCCAGGAGGTGACGGAGACACCGGGGCTTCGGCATGGTCCTCCGAACCCGGCGCTGGGAAATATCAGCATCAGCCAAGGATTGGACCAGATTGAGGGAACAGAACTGTACAGATTTATCTCATCGGCTGTTGGAGCTGCACACTTCCAGACAGAAAGTTATTTGTGGAACTAAGACCATTTCCGCACTAGACTGTTACAGTGCTATTAGTCCATTTTCAACGTCCTATGGAATCCTGGGGTTTGCGGTTTAGGGAGGGGCCGGCCACTGGAGGTGAGGTTGTTGGAGGTTGGAAGAGGCCTCCTAGGCCAACAAGTCCAGTAGTAGCTGTCCAGCTGCTTTTTGAAGAGAACCAGAGAAGAAGAACCCGGTGCTGATATTTCCCAGCACCAGGTTCAGAGGACCATGCCGAAGCACCGGTGTCTCCGTCACCTCCTGTCACCCCACCACATCTCTAGGCAACTCAGTCTTTCCTCATATGTTTTCTTCTCCATACCTCTTATCATCCTCACTGCCCTTCTCGGAACCTGCTCCAACTTGTCTACATCCTTCTTAAAATGAGGCACCCAGAACTGAACACAGCGCTCCAGATGAGGCCTGACCAATGCAGAATATAGTAGGACTATTACTTCCCTTGACTTTGAAACTATAGTTCTATAATTCAGGCTAAAATATTATTTGCCTTCTTTGCTGCAGCATCACACTGCTGGCTCAGGTTCAACCTAGGATAACCCCAAAGTCTGTTTCACATGAAGCACTGTGAGGCTAAATATCCCCGATCCTGTACCTGTGCATTTGGGTTTTGTGGCCTAAATGAAGTAGCATTGCATAACTCTGTGAGTGCAGGTTTCTGCTCTGTGTACTCACTGCAGGATCACAGAGCTCGTGTTCCCTTTTCCTCCCAGACAGGTGCATTACAGGTCGGCAGACGTGAATAATAGGACTGTAGGCGGATGCGAAGAGGAGGAAGTTAACCGTTGCTCCCTGCTGGATGGAAAACCCAGAGAACAAAAGACAGAGAGACTGCAGAACCTGTGCACGAAAGCCCTGCTGCTCTGCACTTTCCAAAGCCCATCCACCCAAAACTGGTGGGAGTTCTCCACCCTTTTCTCTGGTCTGTTCCACACTACATGATCACCACACTTTGATATGACACTAACAGCCATGCAGTCCTGGGATTTGTTGTTTGGTGAGGCATTTAGAATCATCTGCCCTCATTCTCTTTGCTGGCGCCCCACCAAACCAAGGGTTGTAACTCTTCTTTGATTTTGTTCTTAAAAGAGGTCGAAAGTAATTTTAGCAGTTGGAGCAAGTCCAGAGAAGGGTGACCAAAATGGTGAGGGGCCTGGAAGCCCTGAAGCCCTATGGGGATAGACTTAGAGAGCTGGGGATGTTTAGTTTGCAGAAGAGAAGGTGAAGAGGGGACAGGAGAGCCATGTTTAAATATTTGAAGGGATGCCATGTAGAGGATGGGGCAAGCTTGTTTTCTGCTGCTCCAGAGACCAGGACAAGGAGCAATGGAATCAAGCTGCAGGAAAGGAGATTCCACCTGGACCTCAGGAAGAACTCCCTGACAGTCAGGGCTGTCCGGCAGTGGAATCTGCTGCCTCCATGGAGGGTGGTGGAGTCTCCTTCTTTGGAGGTTTTTAAGCAGAGGCTGGATGGCCATCTGTCGGGAGTGCTTTGAGGGTGTTCCTGCATGGCAGGGGGTTGGACTGGATGGCCCCTGGGGTCTCTTCCAACTCTGCATTTCTATGATTCTATGATTCTATAAGTTTTTAAAGAATATTTGTTCTTTGGGATTTATTCTGTGCAAAATTTGCATAGGCTATTATATATGCATGTGCAGAAAATGGCACAATGATAATAACATCTTAGGCCATTTCCACACTGGCCTGTTCTAGTGCTATTATTGCACTTTCAACATCCTATGGAATCCTGGGATTTGCAGTTTAGAGAAAGGCCTAAACCCCAGGATTCCATAGGCTGTTGAAAGTGGAACAATAGCATTATAACAGTCCAGTGCAGAAATGGCCTTATTTTCCATGTAGAAAATACTATTTTCTTTGCAGAAAATGCTGCAACTGGGGATCTATTTTGTGCAAAATTCACTTTTTTTTTTGAACAAGAAGTGGCTTTTTCTCCACCAGAAACAGCATTTCCAAGCAAGGGGGATACCCAATGAACCAGACCCACTGTTTGGAGATTTACACCCATGACTTTCCCACCTTGCTTCCCTTGGTGACTAAGCTCCTGCATTCAGCAATAGACTTTTTCTTTCTTTTCGCTCTTCTTTCAGCTGTGAAAACCATTCAGCACTCAGGATGGGGTGGGCTGTAGGTCCTCCCCCCTTCCCCCCCCTCTAAATCTCAGCATTCCTGCCATTTAATAATTCAAAGAGATATGACTCATAGGAAAGTGGAAATAGCCATGACTTACATCACCCCTGTAAATGTTTTCTCAGAAAGGCGGCGGAGGGGTTGTCTGTGGCCATTTCCGCACTAGCCTGTTATAGCAGGATGATTCCACTTTCAACATCCTCTGGAATCCTGAGGTTTGCAGTTCCGGGAGGGGCCGGTCGGCCCCTCCCGGAACTGCAAACCTCAGGATTCCAGAGGATGTTGAAAGTGGAATCATCCTGCTATAACAGGCTAGTGCGGAAATGGCCTGTGAACCAAGCCGGTGCCGATTAGGTTGCAAAGAAACAAATGGCCATTTCTGCACTAGCCTGTTACAGTGCTATTACTCCACTTTCAACATCCTAGGGAATCCTGGGGTTTGCAGTTTAGGGAGGGGTCTTTGAGGATGGCCTTTGAGGCCCCTCCCTAAACTGCAAACCCCAGGATTCCCTAGGATGTTGCAAGTGGAATAATAGTGCTATAACAGTCCAGTGTGGAAATGGCCTAAGTCGTGTCTCCTGGCCCAGTCGCCCAATCCTGACTTCCGGGGCAGCAGCTGCTGTGAGCGACAAAGCTCTGTTCTCCCATCGATTGGGACACAGTAGACTGATACTTCCACCTTCCCACACCAAAGATCTCTATGGTCCAACAATCAGAAGGGGGATCCCTGCCAAAAATCCCTCCTCACATCACAGATTGCTCATGGGGGGGTGGAATCATTATTCTGCCACATCCAAATCAACAGGAGAACAGGCTTCCTTTCTCTCATTTGGAGACCACTACCATCCAAAAGTATTGTTCTGGGCAGGATGTGCTTTCTCTGCTCCCCACTTTCCAAATTCATTTCCAGGGATGTTGCTAGAAGCAAAGTCCCACTGAAGGGTCTCTCCCTGTTAAGCATTTAGAAGCCCATGGAATATAGGACCATAATCCCAACATAGAATCATAGAATCATAGAGCTGGAAGGGATGCCACGTACAGGAGGGAGAGGGCTTGTTTTCTGCTGCTCCAGAGACCAGGACAAGGAGCAATGGATTCAAGCTGCAGGAAAGGAGATTCCACCTGAACCTCAGGAAGAACTTCCTGACGGTCAGGGCTGTCCGGCAGTGGAATCTGCTGCCTCCGTGGAGTGTAGTGGAGTCTCCTTCCTTGGAGGTTTTTAAGCAGAGGCTGGATGTCCATCTGTCGGGAGTGCTTTGAGGATGTTCCTGCATGGCAGGGGGTTGGACTGGATGGCCCCTGGGGTCTCTTCCAACTCTACATTTCTATGATTCTATGATTCTATGGAGAGACCCCGGGGGCCATCCAATCCAACCAAAGCATTCCCAAAAGATGGCCATCCAGACTCTGCTTAAAAACCTCTGAAGAAGGAGGAGACTCCATCACCCTCCATGGAGGCGGCAGCAGATTCCACTGCTGGACAGCCCTGACTGTCAGGAAGTTCTTCCTGAGGTTCAAGTGGAATCTCCTTTCCTGCAGCTTGAATCCATTGCTCCTTGTCCTGGTCTCTGGAGCAGCAGAAAACAAGCCCACTCTCTCCTGAACATGGCATCCCTTCAAATATTTAAACATGGCTATCATGTCCCTTCTTAACCTTTTCTTCTGCAGACTAAACATTCCCAGCTCCCTAAGGCGCTCCTTATAGGGCTTCCTGGCTTCCCGACCCTCCACCATTTTGGTCGCCCTCCTCCGGACACGTTCCAGCTTGTCCATCTCCTTCTTGAATTGAGGTGCCCAGAACTGGACACAGGATTCCAAATAAGGTCTAACCAATGCAGAATAGAGTGGTAAAATCCCATGTACATGTACATCCCATGCCCAATGCGTCTTTGCTCCACCTGGCAGGCCTTCCAACATGTACCAGGCTTCATCCCTGGAACCCACCAGAAGAGGGGATGTCATTGCACAGGTAAGGGCACCTCTGAGTATATGCAGAGTGTGTTTCTTTTGTTGCTGGGTAACTGCAGCCCACCCACACATCTCTAGGAAGAGGAGGCAGCTGGCAGCTTGTTCCCAAGTGTGTGGTTTCTAGGCACCACAGACCTTTCATGCTCCATCTTCCACAAGCGTCATCCATTGGTCCCACGCTCGTCCTCCGCCAGATACCTCCCCATCAGAGTGCAAACATGCCACTGGATGGTGAAAACATGAACTTATTAGCACATACCTCCCACTCCTCCATGTTGCGCAACCCCGGAGGGCTGACAAAGGGACCTATTCCTAGCAACCAGCTTTCCCACGGGTGCAAAATCCACTCGGCTGTAAGAAGATGGTGGGTTTGTTTCTCCCCTCTCCAATCTTTTCTTTCTTTCTTCCCTGTCATTTTGAAACAACCACAATTTTAAAACAGTTGCTTGGCACATCAAACATTTTTGGGGCAACCTGGTTTGTCCAGTGCTGAAAACATCCCCTTTCAGACACCGTTCTGTCTCTCCCTTTTAAGAGGAATTGCTGCTTTTGCTGCACTTCATAGAATCCTAGAGTTGGAAGAGACTCCAGTGGCCATCCAGTCCAACCCGATCCTGCCATGCAAGAAGACACAACCCAAGTACTCCCGACAGATGGCCATCCAGCCTCTCTTTGGGAGACTCCACCACACTCCATGAAGGCAGCAGCAGATTCCACTGACAAACTGCTCTTCCCATCAGGAAATTCTTCCTAACGTCTAGGTGGAATCTCTTTCCCTGAAGTTTGAAGCCGTTGCTCCGTGCCCAAGTCTCAAGAGCAGCAGAAAACAGGCTTGCTCCATCCTCCATAGCATATCCCTTCAAATATTTAAACATAGCTATCATGTCCCCTCTTGGCCTTCTCTTCTCCAGGCTAAACATCCCCAGCTACCTAAGCCGAGGGCTTCATAGATTCCACGTCTTCTAGTATTTTTGGTTGCCCTCCTTTGGACACCTTCTAGCTTGTCCATCTCCTTCCTGAACTGTGGTGCCCAGAACTGGACTAGGGCCATTTCCGCACGAGCCTGTTATAGTGCGATGATTCCACTTTCAACCTCCTATGGAATCCTGGGGTTTGCAGTTTAGGGAGGGGCCCGATTCTCTTCCTTTTGAAATTTTGGATGAAGAAGTGATATGATGAATATCTGAAGAGATGTCACACAAAGAGTGCTTGTTTTCTGCTGCTCCACTAGATACGAAACACTCCATTAGACAATAGAATACAAAATAATGGATTCTAATGACAAAATATGAGATCCACCTATACATTACAAGACTACTGGAAACCACACCCTATGAAGAAGAGCTTAGGGAGCTGGGTGTGTTTAGCTTGGAGAAAAGAAGGTTAAGAGGTGACATGACAACCATGTTTAAATACTTGAAGGGATGTCATCTGGAGGATGGAGCAAGCCTGTTTTCTGCTGCCCCAGAGACTAGGACATGGAGCAATGAATTCAATCTCCAGAAAAGAATTCCATCTAAACATTAGGAAGAACATCCTGAAAGTAAGGGCAGTTTGACAGTGGAATACACTGCTGCCTCAGTTGAGTGTCGTGGAGTCTCCTGATTCTTTGGGGGTTTTTAAAAAGCGGCTGGACGGCTGTCTGTCAAAGGGAGTGATTTGATTGTGCTTTCTTGCATGGCAGAAGGGGGTTCGACTGGGTGGCCCTTGGGGTCTCTTCCAATTCTAGGATTCTGTGTGTATTCCTGCATGGCTGGGGGTTGGACAAGATGGTTCTAGCGGTCCCTTTTAACTCTATAATTCCACAAACCTGGGGTCATACCGGGAGGGGATTCTGAGAGTGGCAATCCCTCAAATAAACTCTTCCCATCTCTAAAAGGATGCAACTGTACCCAAACACATCACAGGCCGTTTCCGTGCTGGCCAGTTATAGCGCGATGATTCCACTTTCAACCTCCTATGGAAACCTGGAGTTTTCAGTTTAAGGAGGGGGTTTGCAGTTTGAGGGTTGTTTCACGGGGGGGGGGGGCTTTGAGGCCCCTCCCGAAACTGCGAATCCCAGGATTCCATAGGAGGTTGAAAGTGGAACAATAGCGCTATAACACCCTAGTGCGGAAATGGCCGCAGTGTTAAACCACAACAGATTCTTCACCTTTTGTTCTCCTTCTCCATCCTTCCAAAAATAAAACTCCCGCGGTTTGAGTTTTGCTTTTATTTTGCATAAAGTGCCATAGTCAATGATTCTTGCATCCCCCCCACCCCCCAATCCCCCCCTCGCCTCATTAGAAAGCCCGACAATCTGTCCACCCGCAACAGTACCGGTCCATACAATGTAGAAATCCAACATTTAGGCAAGTCTCAGATAGTAAATATATTACAAACAGATTTCAAACGTCCTCTGGAAGGAAGAAAAAAAATACCTTTTGTTTTAAACATTAGAGAACTGTTTGGTGCCTTGTGCAACAGAGGGCAAGTCTGTCTTTGCTGAGCATCTTGTGGGTCTTTGCCGTCCCATCCTCCATCGCCGTCTGAGGCTACTGGCCTTTAGAGTCACATTGCTCTTTTTTCCCAGGACAAGAAGATGTAAGTTTTTGATTCACCGATTGTAGTTTTCTGACTCCCTTCAACTCCCAGTAGGGAGAAAGCTGCCCCCAAAAGCCAAATGACGAAAGAAATACAGATTCCCAAAGTCCAGACCAATCCAATCTGGAAACGGATTGGTTCTCATTGTACACGTGGGCACATCCCGTGCTAGATTTAAGACAGAGGAGGGAAAAATCCAGCACATTTTGGAAAGCAGGGATTGCCAAAGTCCGTGGGATAGTCCATGTGTCCGCAACCGGGTTTGTTTAAAAAATTACAAATCAAATAATTTCCCTCCCGCCCAGCAAAAAAATTAAAAGGAGCCACATGAACAGAAGGGAAAGGAACAAAGAAAGAAACATCTTTTTTTATAAAAATTAAATAGATCTCCTTGACATGCACAGTTCCAGCTTTCCCCAGAGAAAACCTATATACAAGATTATGTACAGATCAGCACTTACAGATATAAACCAAGGGAAAACACTCTTTTAGCAGCAACAGGGTGGAATTGTTCAGAAACAATCTCCAAAGGGCCCAGGGTGTAAGAGTTCCGGTTAATCGTGTTCAAGAACACCAGTTTCCCAAACCTGTCGCCCCCACCCTGGATGTGTTGGACTACACCTCCTATCATGCTGGCAGGGGATGATGGAAAGTGTAATCCAACACATCCAGGGTGAGTGTGACAGGTTTGAGATGGTAGCTGTTGTCTTTAGGGGGTCTGTAGGTGGAGAATTTTGCTCCGGGGGTCTTTATTCCGTAACATCTGTCATGTGCATATCGGACCTAACAGCCCCAAACTGATTTTATTGTCTCCAAATGCAGGACTTTCATATGCAATTTATTTAAATTAAAAAAAAAAACCCTACAGATTTGCACCTTCCAATGTTTCACAGAGGGCCAACATGTCACGTGTGGCCAAACAGCTTCAGAGTGTGGCAAGTTGGCAAGTTGGCTATTAATGAAGGAGAATAGAAAAACTAGGAGTGACTGCAGAAGTTTACTTTTGCCTGAATCTACTGGGAAGGGCAAGATTCTGCCCTCTCTTTCCTCTCCCCCCTGCTACCTGAGCACAAACTATTTTTGCATTTTGCACTCAGTTTGAAGCAACTGAAGTAAGCTGAGGAAATGGGAGGAAGAGAGGGAAACCGGGACATTTTAATAGCAGCTGAAAGAGTGGGACAGCAGAGAACTGATTGAGATTGTCCCTCCCACGTCAGGACGAATGGAGGGCGTGCAGATTACGCCTCAAGCAAAACTGAATCCCAGAAGTTGCACAAACAAATGATGTAAGGGTATAGAATCATAGAATCATAGAAATGTAAAGTTGGAAGAGACCCCAGGGGCCATCCAGTCCAACCCCTTGCCATGCAGAAATACCCTCAAAGCACTCCCATATACAAATGGGCTTGCTTAGATCTGGGTCCCTCTTCAGACCCCTAAGAACCTGGTATTTTAAAAATAAACTTGCGAGTCTTTGGATGCTAAATTTAGCGCTCGGAATCCATTTCTGTGCTTGTTTCTGCAGTCATGGGATGCACACGCAGGCCTGGCTGTACAACCCAAAGGGCTTACTTTCCTGCCTCGCTGCAGGGGGGTCACAGGAGAAGCGGCTCTCACTTTGCCCTAAGGCAGTGGTTCTCAACCTTCCTAATGCCGCGACCCTTTAATACAGTTCCTCATGTGGTGGTGAACCCCAACCATAAAATTATTCATTTATTATTTACAATGCACCCCCCCCGCAAAGGCCGCCTAGCCGGCCAGGTCGACCCTGGCCCAGGGGGAGGAATCCCAGCGCCTTTGTCTTTTGTGCTGGGCGCAGCTCGTCCCCCCAGAAAAGCGCCGCCTTGCGGCCCCCCGATCCTTTAGCAGTGCCCCCTCCGTGGCGAGTGGGGCAGGGGCCGTGGTGAGGAGCGGGCCTGCCCCCCGTGCTGCGCCCCCCTCAAGCTGGCCCGTCAGACGGGAGGTTCTCCCGGTAGCGGAGAAGGGGAGCAATTTCAGTCCCTTCTGAACAGGGGGCAGGGGGACGCAAGTGCGTGGCTCACACTTGCGCACCACCACCAAGGAAGGAATGGAGCCTAAGACCATTGGAAATACGTATTTTCCGACGGTCTTAGGCGACCCCTGTGAAAGGGTCCTTCAACCCCGAAAGGGGTTGCGACCCACAGGTTGAGAACCACTGCCCTAAGGGCACCAGACCCCATCTGATGTTCATAGAATTATAGAAATGTAGAGTTGGAAGAGACCCCAGGGGCCATCCAGTCCAACCCCCTGCCATGCAGGAACACCCTCAAAGCACTCCCGACAGATGACAGATGTTGGAGGCTAAGTAGGGATCTGTCCTGGTCTGTACTTGGATGGGGGACCATCAATGAATACCAAGTACTGTGGGCTGTGTTTCAGAGGAAAGGATCCAGCAAAACACCTTTGGGGACAAAATGTGTGGAGTTGCTGCTAAGTTGCCAGGAGTCTTGAAGGCTTTGTGTGTGTGTGTGTGTGTGTGTGTGTGTGTGTGTGTGTGTGTTTCTCTTTTCTCCCTCCCTCCTCCCCACTAAGTCCAGTTTTAGGTCTTTACTGCTCAGAAGCCCCTTGTTTCGATGAGCTTTTTTAACTGCAAGAGACTAGATTTTTCATAAAACAATAAGTCATCCACCAAAGCCCATAATTACTGATAACACTACTCTCAGGTTTAAAAAATACATGTATACAGTTAATCATAACACTGCTCATTATCAGACCAGATCAGTGGAAGAAGATCCCTTATTGGTGGAGTGATCGATCCGCTCTGGGTTTTAGTCTGAACTCGAAAGGAACTGTCCAAGGTGCTGAACCTCTTCTGGGGACAAAACATGCTTCTAACTAAATCTTAGGCCATTTCCGCACTAGCCTGTTATAGCGTGATGATTGCACTTTCAACCTCCCCTGGAATCCTGGGGTTTACAGTTTCGGGAGAGGCCGGCCTCTATAGAGTTGGAAGAGACCTCAAAGGACATCCGGCCGGCCCCTCCCGAAACTGCAAACCCCAGGATTCCAGAGGAGGTTGAAAGTGGAATGATAGCACTATAACATTCTAGTGCGGAAATGGCCTGAATCAATGAAGTCTGAGTTTGCAAGAGACTGCAAGAGACTCTGTGTTTGCAAGAGATTGGGGTTTGCAAGGCTGGCCCCTCCCAAAACTGCAAACCCCAGGATTCCAGAGGATGTTGAAAGTGGAATCATCACGCTATAACAGGCTACTGCGGAAACGGCATTAGAGTGGATTCACCACCCACCCCGTCATGGAAGCCACTGATGGAATAAAGGTGAAAGGAGAGAGAGGAAAGTTACTTTGGGGCAAAGTAAATCCCAAGCTGGCTGGAAGGTTCTGGGAGTTGTACTGCACAAAAGTTACTTCTCTGAACACATGTTCCGGTTTAATATAGAAAAGTATGCCCCACCATTAGTTATGCTGGGTAATAGAATTTGCAGTTGAACAAAATCAGCATGCAGTTTCAATCCCGATGTACAGGTTGTGGGATGCTTAGACCAAGCAACAGAAGGAAGGAGAGGAATATCACTGCCACAGAACTTGGGGGGGGGATTCTCATTAGAGGAACATAAAACCTCTTAGTGAGGAAGACCAGACAGGATAGGCTGCAGCAGTTTGCTTTGCCGGAGCCCACTGGGAAGAGCAAGACTGCATTTTCCTCTCCCAGCTGCTGAGTTAATTGCATGCAAACGAGTTTTGCACTTTGAACTCCATTTACCGCAACTGAAGTCAGCAGGGGATGAAGAAGAAAGCAAAACCAGCACTGGACTTTTACAGCGCTATTATTCCACTTTCAACGTCCTATGGAGTCCTGGGGTTTGCAGTTTAGGGAGGGGCCTCAAAGGCCATCTTCAAAGGCCCCTCCCTAAACTGCAAACCCCAGGATTCCAAAGGATGTTGAAAGTGGAATAATAGCACTGTAACAGGCTAGTGCGGAAATGGCCCAGGACATTTTGAAAGCGGCAGAAAAAGTGTGATAAATCTGAACTCAGGGGCAGTTGGAAGGCATGGTTAGGAAGCACCAGAGCTCTGGAAAGTTACTTTTTGGATGGCAATTCCCAGAATCCCCCAGCAACCATGGGGATTTCTGGGAGCAGTAGCTCCCCAAAATAACTTTTTTTCTGGGACACTAAGGCCATTTCTGCACTAGCCTGTTATAGTGCTATTATTCCGCTTTCAACATCCTATGGAATCCTGGGGTTTGCAGTTTAGGGAAGGGCTGGTTGGTTCCAGATTGGCACCTCCCTAAACTGCAAACCCCAGGATTCCATAGGATGTTGAAAGCGGAATGATAGCACTATAACAGGCTAGTGCGGAAATGGTCTAAGCCCAGCTCTCAGTATTTGAATGAACAGAAGAGGATGTGTGTTGGACCAGATCCAAAGTCTTTCTCTTCCAGTGTTTTCTTCAGATGACAATCAACCAGATGGTGCGCGGATGCCAAGCTCACAATCGGAACATGAGCACAAGAATACCTTCGCATTTACCTGCTCTTGATATCAGAGATAATATATAGTCAATGGCATTAGTCTAGTGTTCACTAAACATAGCCATAGAAAGTGATTTTTTTTTTTTTACAACAAACAACACCCAGAATCACATGGCTGGGAGATGTAGGTTTCTCAACCTGAGAGCTATAGTGCTCCCCAAACTACATATCCCAGAATTCCCTAGGAAGCAGTCACGGCAATTAAAGGGGAATCCTATTGCTACAATTGTGCAATAGGAAGGGGTGCTTAATCCAAGCCTGGGAATCTGGCAAGGAATGAGATATTTTATCCGGATATCAAGCAGAGAAATTCTGATTTCTTGTCTCTCTGGTTGCTTGTTCCAACTAGGGCTGACCAATTAATCCTACAAATCTTACATATAAGCGTTGATTCATTGAGTCCCCATTGATTCCATGGGCTTTATTCTGGCTAAGAGTAAGAGCTCTGTTTCCTTAATTATTTGTAAAAGGAAAAATTGACTGTATGTTTTCTTTCTCTCCCCGGAAAGGAAACCTTTTTAGCATGACAATATTTTGGAAGAAAAGAAAGGGATCGTTCTGCAATAAAGAAGCGGTTTCATGGGGTGAGGGAGCGAACGGAAGTCTTTTTTTGTGTGTCTTTCAAAAGAAAATTTAGGTTCCAGGCTGAAATATGCACACATATACCACCTTTCTCCGCTAGCAGTTGCACTGCAGTCTCTAAATTTTGCCAGTTGCCATGGGAATCAGCGGGAGACACATTTATTTAAATCCCCTTCGCCCTGGTAATCATATAGCTAAATAACCCAGTTTCCATCAAATTCCTTTTCGTTCTCTCCTCTAAACAGCAGGTTTTTAGGGACCTTTCTAGATCCTGTTTGTATCTACACTGCTTCACACCTCACCATGATTTTCATCTGGTCTAAATTAGCACGGTCTTTCCCTTATAAAAATAAATCTGCAAACCGGAGGAGTTTGGAGGATGCTGAAAACTCTTTAGCCATTTCCGCACTAGAGGGTTATAGCGCTATCATTCCACTTTCAACATCCTATGGAATCCCGGGGTTTGCAGTTTAGGAACCCCTCCCGAAACTGCAAACCCCAGGATTCCATAGGATGTTGAAAGTGGAATCATAGCACTATAACACTCTAGTGCGGAAATGGCCTTTAACACAGTCCTACATTTTCACAGGGGAAAAAAAAAGGGAATGTCTCATAGCCTGGAAAATTACTTTTTTGGATTGACAGCTCCCAAAACAGGACTCATGCTGGTGGGTGGATTCCATGAGGTGTTGTCCAAAAAAGTAACTTTTTCCAGCTCAAAGCAGGAACAGAGGCTCTCCATGCAGATAATTCCAGCTTCGGCATCTAGTTCCTCCATGGCAAGGGAAGAAAAAATATTGCCTGAAATTTCTGCCAGGCCATTTCCGCACTAGCCTGTTAAAGTGCTATTATTCTACTTTCAACATCCTATAGAATCCTGGGATTTGCAGTTTAGGGAGGCCATCCTCAAAGCCCCCCCCCACAGTGCAAAGCTCAGGATTCCATAGGATGTTGAAAGTGGAATAATAGCACTATAGCAGTCCAATGCGGAAATGTCCCCAGTCAAAACTGGCCAAGGGTCAGACCTAGAATTAATTCAGTTTTGCATTCTATGCTCAGCAATATTTCCCAGGCTTCCTTATGTGATCAAATGCAAGAGACTGGGCTCCTACACTGTTGTCCGCACTACGTAATTGTAGCACTTTGATCCTGCTTTAACTGTCAGGGCGCCATCCTACGGAATCCTGGGATCTGTAGTGCTATAAGGTGCTTAGAATTCTCTCCCAGAGAGCTCTTGTGTGTCTTTGGCAGAGAATACCATGCATCTCACCAGACTACCGGCATACCACGGAATGAAGCCATGACAGTAAAAGTGGTATGAAACCAATATAATAAATGTGTTAGTGTGGACGTCTCACTAGTTATGATTAATGTTGCCATGCTGGTACGGAAGGACCAGAACTTGGATGACTGAACAAGTAGCCCATACAAAGGCTTCTGCTGGACTAAAGAAGCCCTGGGCTTGCTGGGAGATCAGGGGATCACAATTTGGGCAAGTGGCTTGCATCTGGTCCAATCTCTGCTGAAGACCAAAATCAACCACTTTCTCTCTGGGGCATCCATCGCCCACTTGTCTATAAGAGAAGTTTGAGCTCTCCTGGTGAGAACATACAACCCAGTGAATCCACTCTGGCATCTAGTCCAAAATTTAAAGGCATTAACTGGGGTGTGGACCCCAAATCTCCAAAACTTGGCCAGCACATAGGATAGCTGCCTTAAAGTTCAGGCTAAAACCCAAGAGAGGATTTACTACCTCACTGGCACAGAAGATCCCAGCTCTACCGCGTGAGATCTGTTGTCCTCGCCAGTTGTCCATGAAACATAGACCATTTCCGCACTAGACTGTTATAGCGCTATTATTCCACTTTCAACATCCTATGGCATCTTGAGGTTTGCAGTCCTCGAGGCCCCAGGATTCCATAGGATGTTGGAAGTGGAATAATAGTGCTATAACATCTATGCGGAAATGGCCATAGATCAACATGCAACTGCTCACGGGGAGTGCCACAGATCTGTGGCACAGATATGGGGAGAGTGAGGTGGGTGTGTTTTCAATCCTCATATTAAGACTGCAAGAGAGACCATATCCAACAGCACCTCTCCAAATATAATCTTTGGCCTGAGGACTTCAGATTGAGCCCCTGCTCCCTGCACCATGGATTTTAACCTGTTTTAAATTCATTCCCTAGAAAACTGTCATTCTGTGAAGAGTAGCAGGGATCCCTAGCAGAGAATTGTCATAAAACTACATTTCCCAAAGCACTTCAAATATGGAACAAGAGTGCAAAACCGAAGCAGGTTTGCAATATACCCAAAGGACAGAGATTTTAAAACCTTCAAAACATAGCTAGTTTTGTGCTGAGAAAACCCCACAGGCTCAAAGTTAGCTTCCACAGAACTACAGCATTTTGTTTCATTTTAAAAATAAGATGGCGCATGACAAGAATGCCATAGGACGGGTAGGACTGTACCAAGGCATTTTGCCACAGGGCAAAGCTCAAGCAGAAATCTTGGATCACCTAACACCCTTACAAATCTTTCTTGGGCTGCTCCTCTGGTCGTATTCCTAAAAGACCATTTTCTCTTCCCAGTGACCACCACTGGGGTAGTGAACCTGCTCCGGGATTTAGGCTATTTCCGCACTAGCCTGTTGTAGTGCGATGATTCCACTTTCAACATCCTCTGGAATCCTGGGGTTTGCAGTTTCAGGAGGGGCCAGCTGGATGTCCTTTGAGGTCTCTTCCAACTCTATAGAGGCCGGCCCCTCCCGAAACTGCAAACCCAGGATTCCAGAGGATGTTGAAAGTGGAATCATCGCGCTACAACAGGCTAGTGCAGAAATAGCCTCAGCCTAAAGGAGCCATCCAAGATGTCAAACCTCTTTTGAGGAAAGTGCTCAGCTCCTCTAAAGTGTGGATTAAAACCCATAGCGGATTCATTGCCCCGCTCACATGGAAGTTCCCCGTCCTCATGGGTAGTCAGTGTTTCTAAGCCAAGTCTGAAAATCCATCCAGAGAGGAATAATTTACAGAGCGCTTGTCTTCTTCTATTCAGTTTCCATCGTCTGCGATACCTAAAGCCAAACCCCAAACAGTGAGCAAAGCTGCAGCTGCAATCAGAATCTTTTCCTGGGTTACAAATTTTCTCCCAACAACATACATTCGGGCCATTTCCACGCTACACTCTTATAACATGATTATTACATTTTCAACATCCTATGGAATCCTGGGGTTTGCAGTTTTGGGTGGGGCCAGCCAGCCCCTCCCTAAACTGCAAACCTCAGGATTCCACAGAATTTTGAAAGTGGAATAATCACACTATAAGAGCGTAGTGTGGAAATGGTCTCAATGCTTCATGCCTAAGTTGCACATGGACAGAGTTAGCCACTGTGTCCAATATATTGCCCCACAAGGTGTTCTTGCAGTTTGTGCTGCAAAAGGACACATCAGGTGAGGTGCAGGAAGGATGAAAAACAAAGGTTCAAGTGGTGCTGAGAGGCCCCCCAGAGCCCCCCAGAAGTGGCTGAAATGCACAGGGAAGGAGGGTTATAACAATTTTATAAAAGCCAGATTCTGAAAGACAAATGGCAGCTCTGCACCAACGCCACACGCCAGAGGCCCCGGTTCTAAGAAACTGGGTGTTCTTTTGCCTTTTGATCCAACCCAACCTGTGAAATTAATTTTGCTTCTGTTGAGATAGGTATACATATCCCAGAGTGATTAGCAAACAGACTCAAGAAACTAAATTAGCAAAAAGTGGAGGCAGAAGCCAGAACGTTTTGCTGTTTGGTGCATTAGATTCTGTTTGTTAACCACGCTAATAAATAAATACTAATAAATTCACTGCATCCTTCTGGAATGCAGAACAAACTTGTCAGAAGTGCTGTTTAAATACACACACACACACAATGTCTCCCTTTTCACCTTGTTTTGTGGCAGTCCAGAGAAGATAAAAATTAACAAGCCAGGACAAAAAGCAACAGCGCTAAGGAATGGAGCGATGCGTGTTCCCCTTAAGTACCTGCTGTCCTTTTCAAAAATGATCATGGAGGCCCAGCAGCCTGCCTGGCGATTCCTCCTTCTCTCCACTTTGGCAGAAAGTGGGGCAGGGGGGAGCCAAAGAAAAGATTGGGATTCTGCACCCCTGCATCCCCCAACTCTGCAATGCTTTTTCTGAACCAGAGTACAATCATCCGACTCACTGCAGCCAAACCAGGTGTTTTTTCCCTGCCAGAATTTCACTCCAGAAGGAAAATGAGAAGACGCCATTTAAGAATTGCACCAAACAGATCCCACCAGATTCCCTGGGTCCCGCACTGAAAACTCAGCCACCGGTCCAAGAACCGGACAGGGAAACCCAGTCATGGGTCCCAGACCTGGTGGAGAAAACCTAGTTACCGGTCCAAGATCCAGGTAGCAAAAAAACCCAGTCACCGGTCCAAGACCCGGGCGGCAAAGTCCTCCCGGACCCCGCCGTTGCCTTCGTTCTTGAGGTCGGCGAAGACCTGGGTGAAGTAGTGCGGGTCGGCGTTGATCCGGAGCATCTTGGCACTCATGGCATTGATGATGCGAAGGCAGCGGTTCCAGAAGGCGTCCTTGGAGGCCTCCACCAGGAAGGGCTTGAGCGGGTAGGAGATCTCGTTGCCCATGTAGGAGTAGGACAGGTAGAGGCAGGTGAGGAGGGCGGCCTGGAGCTCGTGCTCGCCCCCCACGGCGTCCCCGTCGATCATCTCCCGGCAGAGGAGGTAGACGAAGACCACGTTGGCGGGGGTGACGAACGCCTGGTCCTGCCAGCCCTGCAGGAGGAGCGAGCGGTCCACGCTCCGCAGCCACAGGATGGGCTCCGTGGGCGAGAGGTGCTTGAGGCGGTAGCAGCGGCGGCAGAGGAACTCGCCCAGGCACTTCAGCAGCTCGCTGGTGGAGGCCTGGACAATCACCCGGCGGGGGGACGAGGAGGTGCCCCCGACGCCGCCGGGCTTGAGCGAGGAGACGGAGGTGGCGGAGACGCGCTTGGCGCTGAGGGGCGCCAGGGGCTGCTGCCCGGCCCCGTCGAAGCTGGCGAGGTTGGCACACGAGAGGGACTTCTTGACGTTCTCGTGGTTGAGGTGGGCCACGTCCTTGGCCCCCTGGTGCGGGTGGTAGTTGTTGTTGTTGTTATATGACGAGCCTTTGCCCGCCCGGGAGCCCTTCTTCTTGGTGGACGCCACCAGCCGCTTCCAGGTCAAGGCCGGGATGAAGATGGAGTGGCGCTTGAGCGTCTTGTCGGCCTTCTGGCCCCCGCCGCTCCCGCCCTTGGCGCTGGCCAGGCCCGGGTAGTGGGCCAGGGAGCTGGAGGACCCGTCGTCGTAGAGGCTGGCCTTCCGGGTGCCCGGAGAGAGGGACAGGACGGTGCCCATGGTCACGGCGGAGGGGAGGGGAGGAAAAGGAGGTCAGGCAGGAGGCCTGGCGATGGAGCCCGTTTGGTGGCGTTGGTGGCCGAGTCAAAGCAAGCCTGGGGTGGCTGCTGAGTCTCCCCTGTGGCCAGCGAGAGTCGATGTACAAGCAGGGGAAACGTCTCTCATGGTCCCCCCATCTTGGCCAGGCCAGGTAAGTGGCGGAGTATGGCAGACGGGGATGGCCAGGTAAGCCCACCTGGCAAGCTCTGGCTAGCGTAAGCCAAAGGGCACCCTGGATCCGTCTCCAAGGGTGGGGATTCAAGGTGCCTGTTTGATTGATGGCAACCCCAACCCCATGAATTACAGAGGATTCTCCTCGACCAGAAATTCCCAGCTTAGGGGGCAGGAATCAGCCAGACACCCACGGGGGAACCTCACAAGGAGAGCTTTGGGGGGTCCGGTGGGCCAGGGGTCTCCCGGGGTCCCCACGCCCTGCTCCAAGGCCCTTCCCTTCCTCCTCCCCTGTTGCCCCCAACGGCTAGGGCGCCCCCCCGGGTGGGGAGTCCTGCAATGCCCCCCTTGGGGTCTCTCTGCCGGGGGCTGGCGGGAGGGCGACTCAGGGCCCCTGGGGGGCCGCCGGAGGGGGGGCCCCCTGCGCCATGGCGGAAGCCGCCTGGAGGGAGCGCTCTCCTCGGAGCCCCCGCCTCGCAAAGGGCTGGCGCGGTGCCTGGCGCGGGGGGGCGAGGAGGAAACCCGCCGGTCCCGGGAAACCCTGGCGGCTGGGGGGGGGGCGGCGGCGGCCGGGTCCTTGCTGCAGCGGGGGGGGTGCGAGATCTCCGCGGGGCGGGGGGCGCCAGTCAGGATCCCCCTCCCTTGGCTCCCCTCTCCCTCCCTCCGTCCCGGGCTTCAGGGCTTCAGGCTTCCGACCCAGCGGGGCCTCTCCTCCGGCGGCTCCCCGAAAAGACGCACCCCTCGGGGGTCGCCATCCCGAGACACCCCCCAGCGCCGCCACCACCTCCCGCCCCCGCGCCGGCTTCTCCTCCGATCTCTAAGGGCGCCTCCGCCGCATCCCGGAGCCGCTTTGGAAAAAGAGCCCCCCGATCGGGATGCCCCGCTCCCGTTTGGCTCCGCCGGGGCCGCCGATCCGTCCTCCGCCGGGGATCCGGGCCCTCTTTCCTGGGGGGGTCCGGTCCGGGGGTCCCCCTCCGTCGGGGATGCTCCCAGCTCCGGCGCCGGGATGCGCTGCGCTGGGCTGGGCTGGGCTGGGCTGGGGCGCCCGCCGGTCCGTCGATCCGGCGTGGGAGCGGCGTGGCCGGGGGGCGCAGCCCCTCTCTTTCCCCGGGAGAGGGGCAAAGAGCCCAGCCCCCCCCCCGCCGAGAAGGGACCGCCAGGTGCGCCCGGCCTGGGCACCGGAGTCCCGGGCGGCCGCCGCGGAGAGCCCGGGGTCGGGAAAGGCGGCTCAGCCGGGCGGGAGGGGGATCCCTCTGGGTGGGTGCCGGGGGCTCCCCGTCTTCTCCTGCCGCTGCCCTCCGGGGGACCCGCCGCCCGTCTGCGCCGCAGCTGATGGGGATGCGCGGAGGGGGAGGAGCCCGGCAGGGGCGGGGAGGGGAGGGGAGGGGGCGGTCCGGGAGACAGGGATGCTCAAGGAGGGAGGAGGGAGGGCGAGAAGCCGGGAGAGGAGGAGGAGGAGGCGGCTCTTCCCACTAGGCAGCGCTGCCTGCGCTCTCGCGCGCCCTCTGCTGCCCCAGCGCCCCAACCGCCGCCCGCTTTTCCATCCCAAATGGGGGTCTCGAGGCACCAGACCCCCCCCCCACGCCGATCTGCTGGGAAGCGAAGCCTGGCCGGTCCTTGGAGGGGAGACCCTCTAGGAAGACCCGGTGCCCGCAGGCCAGATTTCAAAGGAAGGGACGGGCCAAATCGCTCCGGAGAGGTCCTTGCCTAAGAAGCCCCCCTAGGAAATCCGTGGGGTCCCCAGGAGTCAGTACTGGGCCTAAGTGATGTCTAGTCCTGGGCCTAAGCACTTTAGGGGGGTGCAGGGGAGCCCTTCATTTAATAAGATGTCCTATTTATTTATTTAACTCTTGTATGCTTTTATCATGGTTTGGGGCTGCTTTCTATGCAGTTTTTGCAATCGTGGTTTGGGGCTGCTTTCTATGCAGTTTTTGCAATCATGGTTTGGGGCTGCTTTCTATGCAGTTTTTGCAATCGTAATTACACTTTGCAATTGTAATTGTTCTAGAAGCTGCTTTGGGTGAATAATAACAATAATAATAATAATAATGGCCGCAGTAGTAGTAGTTCTGGACTGCACCAGCCCTCCTGGCTGGCCCGATGGGTGTTGCAGTCCAACACACCTGAAGGGAGTGCCGGGTCATGGGAGGCGGATGGAGACCGCTCCGTAGCAGGGAGCCGACATTTTGAAGGCCATGAACATTTTTTGGGTTCCGTCCACATTAAAAATAGGTGCTACCCTGTTTTCCGTTTGCTATTTTGGTGGAGCTTTTGTCAGCGGGGAGAAGAAAGGGAAGGCCGGGAGCCGACGACACAGACAAACAAACAAATAAAAACCCAACTGCGCTTTTTAAAAATAGAGATATCTTTTAAAGGGCACATGGGAGGCTCAGAGCGTCTTGCATAACAGCGCGCAGGCGGGACACGTGGTGGATAATTGCACAGGAGAGAGGAAAAGACGGCTCGGCTGAGAACCGGGGGTCCCCGCAGACCTCGTGTGGATGGTGGGACCATAGAAAGAGAGAGGGAGATGCCTCAGGGTTCTGTCCTGGGCCCAGGGCTATTCAACATAGAATCATAGAATCATAGAAATGTAGAGCTGGAGGAGACCCCAGGGGCCATCCAGTCCAACCCCCTTCTGCCATGCAGGAACACCCTCAAAGCACTCCCGACAGATGACCATCAAGCCTTTGCTTAAAAACCTCCAAGGAAGGAGACTCCACTACACTCCATGGAGGCAGCAGCAGATTCCACTGCCGGACAGCCCTGACGGTCAAGAAGTTCTTCCTGAGGTTCAGGTGGAATCTCCTTTCCTGCAGCCTGAATCCATTGCTCCTTGTCCTGGTCTCTGGAGCAGCAGAAAACAAGCCCTCTCCGTCCTCTGCATGGCATCCCTTCATGGCATCATCTTCATCAATGATTTGGATGAAGGGGTGGAGGGCATGCTCATCAAATTTGCAGATGATACCAAACTGGGAGAGGCTGGATGGTCATCTATCGTGAGTGCTTTGAGGGTGTTCCTGCAGGGCAGGGGGTTGGACTGGATGACCCCTGGGGTCTCTTCCAACTCTACATTTCTATGATTCTATGATTCTCAGTTGCTAAGTAGTTTGGTGAGTTTGTCGTTGCCGCGGGAGGAGGTGGCTTGCCATACGCACTCTTTCCGTGTGGAGTGGGCTCACATCCGCCCCGTTATTATATCCACCCCGCCTTCAGCCCACACGTCCAGTGAGGTAGCAGAGAAGGGAGGGCTTTGATTCCTCATCAGACAGATGGCTGACGTGCCCAGTCCTCTTCCTGAAATAAGACAACTGCAATGACGGGAGAGATGAGCAAGCTGAAACCTTAAAGCATCGTAATTGTATATTAATACAGCCTCTGCGAAGCGATCCAGTGTGGTGTTGTGGTTTGAGGATTGAACTATGACCCTGGAAACCAGGATTCTAATCCTGCTCCGCCATAGAAGCCCACGGGGGAACCTTGGGCAAGTCACACTCTCTCAGCCTCGGGAGAAGGCAAACCCCCTCTGAACAAATCTTGCCGAGGAAGCTCCATGATAGGATCACCATAGGGTTGCCATAAGTTGGAAACAAGTGGAAAACACACAACAACAACAGCATTTCCATCCTGCCATGAAGGCTGCATTAAGCAGCCCTGGTCAGGAGGGGAAAATAAAGAGCACTTTAAACTCTCCTGGGCTCAGAAGTTTTGACCCGTACATTGCAATAGGGGGAGATATATGTGTTTGGACTGCAAGCCACAGAATAGCAAGGACATGCTTTGTGGCTAGTTACCACCCAGTTGGCTTTGAACGTGGCAACCTTTGGAACGAGATATCTCCCAGAGTCCTGGTCATCAACAATCCTGCTCAGGTCTTGCAAAGCTGGAGCAGCTGGAGCTTCCTTGGTGGAACCTATCCACTGCTAATGTGGCTTCTCTCTTTTCCTCCTGCTTTCTACCTTACCAAGCATTGCTGGATTTTCTTTATATGGAGTCATATTGTCTCAAGCCATTGCCAAACCTTGGTCATTTTGTCTTCCAGGGAATATTCGGGCTTGATTTGCTCATGGACCCATTTAGTTCTTTTTTTGCCCGTCCGTGGGATCCACAGAACGCTCAGCATCGCATTTCAAATGAGCTGATTATCAGCTTTCTTCACTGCCCAGCTTTCATAGAATCATATAGAATCATAGAAATGTAGAGTCGGAAGAGACCCAGGGGCCATCCAGTCCAGCCCCCTTCTGCCATGCAGGAACACCCTCAAATCAATCCCGACAGATGGCCATCCAGCCTCTGCTTAAAAACCTCTAAGGAAGGAGACTCCACCACACTCCATGGAGGCATCAGATTCCACTGCCGGACAGCCCTGACCGTCAGGAAGTTCCTCCTGAGGTTCAGGTGGAATCTCCTTTCCTGCAGCTTGAATCCATTGCTCCTCGTCCTGGTCTCTGGAGCAGCAGAAAACAAGCCCTCTCCTTCCTCGACGTGGCATCCCTTCAAATATTTAAACATGGCTCTCATGTCCCCTCTTAACCTTCTCTTCTGCAGACTAAACATACCCAGCTCTCTAAGTCTGTCCTCAGAGGGCTTCATGGCTTCCAGGCCCCTCACCATTTTGGTCGCCCTCCTCTGGACTTGCTCCAGCTTGTCCATATCCTTCTTGAATTGGGGTGCCCAGAACTGGACACAGGATTCAAGATGGGGTCTAACCAAAGCAGAGTGGAGTGGTACCAGTACCTCCCTTGATCTAGACTTTCGAGATTCTATAGAGAAAAACTACTTTTGGGAAATCCCTTGCTACTCCCAAATACCTCCATTTCCTTCCGCAGTTTCTCTCAAAATGGTGACACAAAGTGATGTGCCATTTAGAGAGAGACTGTGGAGAGAGGTACTTGGGTTTGCTGCATGAGGGTGTGTATGGCCTGTGGGTAAGTTGGGGGGGGATTGGCCACTGGACCCCAATGCAGTTGTCTACCTGTGCTTTGAACACCTCTGGCCTTTGGGGGAGTTGCCAGGGCAGGGTTTGGCTCCAATGAGCTCTCCAAGGTGCTGAACCTGTTTTGGCTGTAGTTCATCCAGCAGCTGGGCTTTAAAATTTAGAATAAAAGCTAGAATGAATCATAGAATCATAGAGTTGGAGGAGACCCCAGGGGCCATCCAGTCCAACCCCCTGCCCTGCAGGAACACCCTCAAAGCACTCACGATAGATGACCATCCAGCCTCTGCTTAAAAACTTCCAAAGAAGGAGACTCCACTACACTCCAAGGCAGCATATTTTGCTGCCAGACAGCTCTGACCATTAGGAAGTTCTTCCTGAGGTTCAGGTGGAATCTCCTTTCCTGCAGCTTGAATCCATTGCTCCTTGTCCTGGTCTCTGGAGCAGCAGGAAACAAGCCCTCTCCTTCCTCTACATGGCAATCCTTCCAATATTTAAACATGGCTGTCCTGTCCCCTCTTAACCTTCTCTTCTGCAGACTAAACATCCCCAGCTCTCTAAGTCTATCCTCATAGGGCTTCATGGCTTCCAGACCCCTCACCATTTTGGTCACCCTCCTCTGGACTTGCTCCAGCTTGACCATATCCTTCTTGAATTGGGGTGCCCAGAACCGGACACAGGATTCAAGCATAAAACTTCACACACAGGACGTTTGAATGATGCCAATAAAGCATCACTTGGGCTGCTGGACACCTGATGCTGGGGTGTGGGTACCACCGGAGTGAGGGGTCCCAGGCCCAGACCTCTGGCCAATGAGGCGCCACCTCCTGCTGCCACCAGCCCCACCCCAACAGACAAAGTGGTGGCACTTAGGGGGGCCAACAACTTCCAGAATCCCCCATCCAGTTGTAGGTCGCCAAAAGAGAGCTTATCTGATCCCTGTTCTGAGACTGGTAGAACTCAAATGGGTTTGCACCATGTCGCCATTTTGAGAAGAACCGGAGAAGAAAACGGCTGCCGAGAGGCCTTCCGGACACTGTTGGACTGCAACTCCCAGGAACCTTGGATAACACCATGATGAGGAATGATGGGAGTCGCAGTCCAGGGGCATCGGAAGGGGAATATGGCTCTGACGCCAGGTGCAGAAGATGGTGACGAGATGCCACAGCAATGGTGGAGAGCAGCAGAAGAGGAGATGGTGGTGATGGTGGGGCCACCTCTGACCCCCATGGTGACCCACCAAGGTTTCGTTCCCATAACTTTCATTTTTGGCCAATTTTTGACTGGTTTGGGGTTTTTTTAAGTATGTGAAGAGGTTGGGTGGCTGTGGTTTTGGAGCCACTTTGGGCAGTTCTTGGGGGCAAAAGGTGGGGGTCTGGAGCTTGGGGATTCAGGGGCCACAAAATGAGACCACCCAAGGGGCTACACGTGGCCGGTGAGGGTGAGACCGAGGCCATTTCCACACTAGCCTGTTATAGCGCTATTATTCCACTTTCAGCATCCTATGGGATCCTGGGGTTTGCAGTTTCGGGAGGGGCCATTGGTTACAAATAAAAATTAAAAATAAAAAAAAATTCCATTTGTAATCACTGCTTGAATACACTGTATTTTTAATATGCCAATTGTGATAATTTTATGCCAAATCAAATTGTACATAGTCATATTTTATTTTCTTAAAGCACCAGAGTGACTTTCAATCTGTAAAAAGTGCTAATGTTGCATATTTCCCATTTTTCCAAAAATTTCCATTTTTTTTCCTGAAAAAAAACAAACAGAAAAAAACATTTTTTTCCCCATGGCTTCAAAATTTCTGGAAATTTTATGATGTAATATACAAAACCAATATGCCAGGATTTTGGCTGTTTCCCCCCAAAGAAAGCAGTTGAACCCCCAAACAATAATAGAAATGTATTGAAATACATGCTATTTGTAAGTTGTTCGCCACCTCGATCCATATGGAGAGGCGGGATACAAATAAATAATAATAAAATATATATATATAATAAAATACAATAATTAAAAGGGGCTTGTGAGAGAAACAAATATATAATAACAACAAATATGACCCCTTCTATTATTTATATTTATTTATATTTATTCTTGTTCTTGTTCAATTTTTGTCTTCTCTTTTTATTACAACCCCTTTTATCATTATATTTATTTATTCATAATAAAAAGGCAAAAACTGAACAAGAACAAAAATAATAGAATAATAGAAAGGAGTGTACAATAGCAAGAGACTTATAATAAAATAGAAGACAAACATATAACCATAATAATGCAAAATATAATAAAAAGTGGTTTAAAAAGAAACAAATAATATGTTCTCATTATTGTTTCTTTATATTTATTTTTATATTTATTTTTGTTCTTGTTCAATTTCTGTCTTCTCTTTTTATTATAACCCCTTTTATCATTATATTTATTTATTCATAATAAAAAGGCAAAAACTGAACAAGAACAAAAATAATAAATAGAATAATAGAAAGGAGTTTACAATAGCAAGAGACTTATAATAAAATAGAAGACAAACATATAATCATAATAATGCAAAATATAATAAAAAGTGGTTTAAAAAAAACAAATAATATGTTCTCATTATTGTTTCTTTATATTTATTTTTATATTTATTTTTGTACTTGTTCAATTTCTGTCTTCTCTTTTTATTATAACCCCTTTTATCATTATATTTATTTATTCATAATAAAAAGGCAAAAATTGAACAAGAACAAAAATAATAAATAGAATAATAGAAAGGAGTTTACAATAGCAAGAGACTTATAATAAAATAGAAGACAAACATATAATCATAATAATGCAAAATATAATAAAAAGTGGTTTAAAAAGAAACAAATAATATGTTCTTATTATTGTTTCTTTTTAAACCATTTTTATTATATTTTGTATATTCTTGTTTTTTGATTTATTTGTATATTTAATGAAGAATTTGGTATATTTCTGTATTTCATTTCAGTAGAATAATAACTCCAATAATAAATATATACTGTGATAAAAAATATGAATTAAAAAAGTGGTTTAAAAAGATGAATAAAAAAGATAAGATAAAAAAAAAGTATTCCCTACTTTCTACACAATACAGAACCATGAATAAAATAAGATGACAAAATAATAATAATAATAATAATAATAATAATAATAATAATAATAATAATAATAATAATAATAATAATCGATTAATAGGGAAGAATCACTCCCTTTTAGCACACAGAGAAAGTAGGCGAACCTGCCAGCGAAGGAACTCCACTTCCCGGCATGCATCGCGGCACCCAGTCCAGGAGCTTCCGGCGGGGGAGTGGGCGGGGCAGTGACTAATGGATAGGTTGGCTGACCAGCCCTGGACCGGCCTGGGCTCGGCAGGACTCGGCTCGCGTTCGGCTCCGTCCGGAAGCGGCCTGGCGCGGCGGTTGCCTCTGAGGGAGCCTTTCCTCGCTTTCTCCCTCCGCCGCCGCCGCCGCCGCCGCCCCGCGGGGTGTCTGAGGCGAGGGCCCGAGGCGGGCCGGCGGGATGGAGGCCGTGCCCCGCATGCCCATGATCTGGCTGGACCTCAAGGAGGCGGGCGACTTCGGCTTCCACCAGGCCGTCAAGAAGGTGAGGCCCGGGACCGGGGAGAGGGGGCGGCGGCGGAGGAAAAAGTAGTCCCCTGAGGGGGGAGGGGCCGAAGGGCCGAGGAGGAGGGGGGCCCACTTGGCCTGAGGGGCGTCTTGGGGGGCGAAGTCGAGGGTTTTCGGAAGCTGTGAGGGGCGGAAGCTGTGAGGGGCCTTGGTGGGGGGCTGTGGGGAAGCTCTGGGGGGCAGGAGGCCGGGGGAGGGTTGATGAAGGGGGCAGGTTTTGGGGTGGGGGGAGGGGCAGAGCCGTGGGGCGAGGAAGCCTGAGGTAAAGCTTTTGTGGGTGGGGAGGACTCTCCCTCTGGAAGAGATGGGGGGGTGGGAAGACTGAAAAGGGGGTGGTTGAGGGGAGAGGTTTGGGGGCCAGGGGGGAAGGGGAGGGGGGAGCCTGAGGGGCTTATTTCAAGGGAACAGGTTTTGGGGTTGCAGTGGGGAGGATGAGGCCCCTTGTTGGAAAGCTGTGGGGCGAGAGGCCTGAGGGACCCTGGGGGGGTTGATTGGGGGGCAGGTAGTTGGGGAGCCCTCCCTGTGGGGAGGCATAGTGGTGGGGGGAGGCCTGAGGGGAGGTTTAATGGGGGGCTTTGGCGGGCAGGAGGTTCTGGGAGAACTGAGACCTATGAGAGGGTTGAGAGGATTTGGGGTGAGCGGGGCAGAAACCCCCTGGGGGGCAGTTCTGTTGAGGTCTGGGGCTGATTTGGGGGGGTGAGGTGGGCAGAGTTAGTTGGGCTGGCTTATGTAGTGGGGCAGAAGTAGGGTGGGGCTAGAAAAGGGCATGTGCATCTTTTTTATTTATTAAATTAACACAGCCATGTGTGGCCCTGTTGACAAAATCAAAAATCAGGACCGGGGAAGCCGAATGCCTTCACTGGGATACTGAACTGTCATTTAAAAAGGCAAGCTTTGGAGTACTCCAGGACTCTTCATCAGGACGGGCATAGAATCATAGAATCATAGAAATGTAGAGTTGGAAGAGACCCCAGGGGCCATCCAGTCCAACCCCCTGCCATGCAGGAACACCCTCAAAGCACTCCCGACAGATGGCCATCCAGCCTCTGCTTAAAAACCTCCAAAGAAGGAGGAGACTCCACTACACTCCGAGGCAGCAGATTCCACTGCCAGACAGCCCTGACCGTCAGGAAGTTCTTCCTGAGGTTCAGGTGGAATCTCCTTTCCTGCAGCTTGAATCCATTGCTCCTTGTCCTGGTCTCTGGAGCAGCAGAAAACAAGCCCTCTCCCTCCTCTACATGGCATCACAGAATACTAATGATTATAAATTCATTTTTCTCCAGAATGAGACAATATTTGGATGGGATTGGGAGTGGGGTGGGAGCGGAAAAGTCCAAAATTAAAAAAAGAAGTCTAGCCAGGATGATTTGGGGATTTTCCCGTGTTCGTACCCATCTCAAGTTCTGTAATACCAAGCCTGGAAAGTTCTCCCTTTTTTGATTGGTGAAGATGGAGTGTACTTAATTTTGTACTTATGTGATGTTCGTTGTTTTCAGTCTTTAAAATATCTACATCTGTTGATTTTCTTTTCTTTTACATAGTTAGATAAATTGGTAATTGGCAGTCTTGGAGTGAAACGCTGACCTGCATATAAACCTTTTTCTGAGACCATGGCTATTTCCGCACTACAGCGTTAAACTGCTGCTATTCCACTTTCAATGCCCTGTAGAATTCTGGGGTTTGTAGTTTGCTGAGACCAAAGAGCTCTTTGGCTGAGAATTCAAAGTGCTCTTGCCTAAACTACAAACCCCAGAATTCCATAGGAGGTTGATAGTGGAATAGCAGCACTTTAACACTGTAGTGCAGAAATGGACCACGTGCTGAGAAGGGGCCTTGTGCTCCATATCCAGTGAGAATACAGGTGCCTTCTGGTTCTGTTGGATCACATGTGGCCCCCAAGATTGTTTCTATGACCCTTGACCCCCTAAGAAGCTCCAGATGCCATTTTTCCTGGCCAAAAAAAGAAAAGGGAATTGCCACTTCTGGAAGCCGCAAGGAGTGGAAGTTCAACTTTGAAACAGGTCAAAAAACCCTTTTCTACTACCCTATTTTACATTTTTTTAAATCTTTTTTTTTTAAAAATAAAGCCCATCCTCAAGCCATTTCCATATTTTGCTGTGTTTTTGTATTTTGGGTAGTTATTGTGGTCCCTGGAGGATTCCAGGAAGAAAAAATTGGCCCATGGATTCATTGAAGTTGTCCACTCCACTGTAGTGGGAGTGTTTGACATGGCCTCACCTGTAAGCTTGGCTTGAAAGGGGAGGAAAAATCCCATTATTTTCCTTCCACAGTTGTCAGTGCAGCAGGGGGCCTGACTAAAGGGTGCTGAGGCAGTGGGTCTCAACCTGTGGTGAGAAGGGGAAGGCAAGAGTAAATGCTGAGGTAGGTGACATCTTCTTCCCTCAGTAGCCAAGAAGGCACACAGGTTGGAGGGATCATATTTGATTAAGAAGGTGAGGAGGGCCCTGAAGCCAGACCAGACCAGACCAGAGGGATCTGTTCCCACAGCAGCCAACCAAAAGTACCAACGAAAGGCCCACCAACAGGACAGGAGAGCAACTTCAGTTCCCACTCATGTTCTTCAGCACCATTATTGGGCAGTGATGTGGATTTTCTGGAAAAACATAGAACTGGAAATTTTTTCTGGTGTTCTAAATAGTGTTGTCTGGCTTAGCACAGCTGGTTTAAATGTTATATTCAGACACTTTCCAAACTTTATGTGGAAATTACTTTAGATTTTTTTTTTTAAATGAGCATTATTTTATTAGGATACATACCTAAAGTAAGCTGTATCTGATGTCTCAGCAGTTTAACTTGCAGTTTAACTTGCTTTTACTGAGATAAGTTAAAGAAGATCTGATTCTGGTCCGCCAGTTGAACATTCTGGTCCGCCAGTTGAACATTCTGTTTCTGGGAAGGATGGATCGGCATCAGTGGGCACAGGCAGTTTCTCATATGTTGTCTTGACTGCTCGTACTGGAGAAGCAAGAGATTTTGAGAAACAGAAACAAGCTGAACAGCACATTCATTAGTCTTTTCCTGTGAGCACTAGGGCTTGTCAGTGTTTGTCTCCTTAGAAGAATAAGTGAAAGTTCATATCCTGTACTTAGGCCAACTAACATGGTTAATTACAGTACAACAGCTCTCCCCCCCCAACATATACCATCACTTGTAGTGGGAAGCATAATGTGTGGGTCTGTGTGTGCCTTCAATTTGACTGTTGACTTAGGGTGACCTCATGGATTTCATAGGGTTTTCTAGGGCAAGGAGCTGGTTTTGCCAGTTACTTCCTCTGAAAGCCTACAGCACTTGGTATTTGTTGTCGGTCAGCAACAACAACAGTAATTCTTTGTTATAGTCCATAGACCCAGCAAGTTCAAATTAATAACATGCAGGATTAATTAAAAGCACAAGGAGCCATTGGGTCAAGTCCTACAGGCAGAACTTACTTCAGATGTTTTCCGCTAATAGAGGAGTTAGCCATTCTCTAATCCTGACTGCCTCAGACAACAACTTGGCAATGACCAAGGTCACACTGGGATTCTTATCTTCTAATAAGAATTTGATACAAAATTGGGCCAATTATACTGGTAGATTTGCCAATAATGGACTCACCATATGTTGTCAATCCTGCTTGTAGAATCCACAGTACAAAAGAATGAGCTTCGTGGATTCTACTTCCTGGTTATTGCAGGATCATAACTTTGGGATGTAAGGGACACCAGCAAATCTACCTTTTCAGAGGGAAAAACTTTGTAAAACTGGTCTTTGTAAAAAAATTAATGATAGTTTGGTTCCTTAAATTAATTAATGATAGTTTGGTTCCTCAAATATTCAGCTAGTTGAAAAGACATAACATATTCTATACTCATAATCAATCCTCAGTCCTCCAGCCCCATGCACTTTTATTTTTATTGGATGGCCTTGGGTTCTAGTAGTGTAAGGCCAAGAGAAAAAGTTCTTACTCTCCCCTTTCTTTACACCAGGGATGGTTTGATATACTTCTGTCATGTCCCTTGGCCATTTTAACCTTATAGTTTTGAAAAGGTATCTGAAGAAAATGGAACCAGCTTGTTTTTGCTGCTCCAAAGACCAGGACGTGAACCAGTGGATTCAAATTACAAGAAAGGAAGTTCCACCTAAACATTAGGAAGACACTCCTGCCTGTAAGAGCTGTTGTAGAGCAGAGTCTCTCGGAAGACAGTGGATTCTCTGTCAGAATCCCAAACGCACTGGGGGAATCTGGAAGCTAATTTCCCAATAGGAATGTTCTGCGCTCAGCTTTGTGTTGCTGAAATGCAGTTGGAAGAAAAAGAGTCTGAATAATATATTATAATGGTTGGCAGTTTCCTGAATTCCCCCAGACAGCATGGCCACGCTGGCTAGGGGTTCTGGGAATTGTCATCCAAAAAAGGAACATTCCCCATGGTTCTGAAGAGAGAAGCCTTTTAGTGCTGGTAAAGAAGGAGACAGTTTGTGAGACATGCAAGCAGGCAGGGAGGGGGTGGCTGAAGAGAAAGGATATGGTATGGATGTTTGCTGGGCCTTTATTTTTGACCCTCTGCTGCTCACTCAGCTCCTGAATCAGAGCCTTTTATAGGTTGTTTGCATTTCCCCAAGGCATGACAGAGCACACTTCCACACTTCTCTGTGTTTCTTGTAGATGCCTGAGTCTGAATTATATGTGAAAACTCACCTGCCAACACTTCCCTTCCCAGGCTCAACTGATGGTGTAAAGCTAGGCTGTGATACCATGCCATCCCCTTTCTGCCCACCCACCTGCCCTTTCCCTCTCTGCAGACTGGCCCTCCAGGTGTTGTCAGACTGTAGCTCCTAGCAGCTCTAGCCAGCACAGCCAGTGATGGGGGATAATGGGAGTGGTAGTTCAGCCACATCCAGAGCTTCCTGATCCCCACCTCTGCAGTCGGTGGTACATTAGGAACAAGCAGCCCCCCAAATGAGCAGATCTTCTCTCTTGGAGCATTGAAGCAGCATCCCTGGTTCTGGGAGGCAGAAATTTCAAAACAAAACATGAGGTTGTCTGTTTCTTTGCAGCGTGGATTTTGGCATGGCCTCTCACCTTTGGACCATCATCTTCCATCGTCACATCCTCTCCTCTGTTTTTGCCACTTTAAAGTGTTTGAATGCTAATTGGAGGAGTGCTTTTGGGAGGGAGCCCTGGAAGTTGTCTTCATATTAACAGACATGTTGCAGACATGCAGGATACGTGATCTGCTGGTGCTGAGTAGTGGCTATGTCAAGGAGAAATATGTTTGGACCGGAGGCAAAGAGGATTAAGCCTGCAGCCTAAGAATATTTACTCTCAAGGAAATCCGGGTGCAGTTGTTGGGATTTAAGTCTGTGGACACATGGATCAGCTTGGAGACTATATGACTGGGCTCAGCAAATCACTTTAGAATGTATGTCTTAAATTGCTTTTTAAGTACACATGGCTCAATCCTGTGGATGTTTACTTGAGAGTAAGACCAGACTGTTTGATGGGGCTTGCTCCCAGGTAAGTGTCCATAACATTGCTGCCTTGGTGTTTTGTATAGGTTTCCATACAGTATTCCCATTTGGGATGGGGCAGAGAGAGTGAAAAGTCTGGGTGTTTCCAGTTTTGCTGAAATTCAAAGTCATGAGTTGGCTGTTACAAAACAAGAGCCTTTAAATAAAAATAGTGTTATAGACCTTTGGGGAATTGTACAAGTTTCACCAAAATCAATGGCAGCAGCTAAGCAAATGTACCTCTTGCAATTGTCTCCTATTCTCAGTGGGACTTGGTAGGAAATGTTCCTGATGGATTGTTCTTTGGTTTTCCCTGCCCCATCCAAGTTGCATGATTTCACAGTTTCTGATTTTATAGGCTCACGTTTTAAGTCTCAAAACATGAAATACGATTTAAAATGCAAGACCCCATTTCAATCATGTTGGCTGCAAACAGTGACATTCCCAGCATTTCTTCAGAGACCGCAGTGCTCTGGGTGGTCTTTACTTTTCATTCATTCATACTGTTTATGTACCTGCCCCACTCTTCCAGCAGATTCCTGTGGGAGCATCTTCAGTGGCAGCAGCAGTTTAATAATAAAGGCGATAGCTAAAAATGGTTTGAGGAATAAAATGCCAGAAACTGATGGCCAGTGTTGGCTGAACCTCTCTCACTTTGTCACTTCTGTTCAAGAAACCAGCTGAGTCACAGTCTGCTGATGGATGGCAGTGTGATGGAAGGCAATAAGGAAGTGGTGTGTTACGTTGCTTGTTCTTATCATAGAAGATGAGAGGGTGTGAGAGAGGAAGGCACTAGGCAAGAGAGATGGAGAAGGGATAGGATAGAAATTCTGCCGGCTTGGGGAAGGCTGAGGGAGGGAGAGAGGGTATGAGATTGGAAGCCTGTGGGCAGACCCTGAATCTGGCATTCCTTGAAATTTTTACATGCCACTTAAATAATCCATAATACCTCTTAAATGGAGTGGACTATTTTTTCCAGGTCAAGGGACCAGTATTCTGCCCCTTGATGCTCTCTGGGGTCCACGTGGACTTGCCAAAACACCAAAACCCAGAAAACTGGTAGTGGCCAAATGTCCACTTTTGGTTTTGAAAAACAGGCATTTTAAAAATGTCAAACTGAGCAGTGCTGTCTCTGCAATTTAGGTAAAAGATGAATGACCTCTCCTTTTTACTTGCTGCTTTTGGGGGGCTGTAAAAAGAGAGGCCAACATGGTGTGGTGGTTTGAGCATTGGACTGCGAGACTGGAGGGTAGAGTTCAAATCCTCACTGGGCCATGGAAACTGATTGGGTGACCTGGAGTAAGTGACAGTCTCTCAGCCTCTGAGGAAGGCAAAAAGGAAGCTCCCTCTACCCAGAAAACCCCATGATAGATTCCTCTTAGGGTCACAGTCGGTTGGAAACAACTTGAAGTCAAACAACGACGAAAAGGGAAGTCAAGCAACTTTGGAGGAATTGAGATTCATTAAGACAGGCTTGGAAGCCGCATGCACCCCTGGGGTTTCACTTCTCGAGAGAGCATTTTCACATAGCTGGAATTTTACAGGAGTTCTCTTAGTTTGCCCTCCATTTCTGTTTCTTGCTAACTGCTCCCAAGTATTCTGATATAAGAATATAACAGAGCTGGGAAACGTGACACTTTTTAGGACCACAACTAGGCATTCTGACTGGGAGGAGAGTTCTGGAAGTTGTATTCCAAAAACAGAATTTCCTAACTCTGGGCCAAAAGATGGCACCCAGTAGTTGCCCATAAGCTTCATCTGTTGCTGAGATTCCTCCTTTCAGGTGGCATGCTGGGCTGACGGTTACCAGGTCAAGCTCTGCTCCCTCAGTTTGCCTTTTGAGTTGAGCCCCATAAGCCGCCTTGCTGGCTAGTTGCCATCTCAAGAATTGGGCAGTAGGCAAAACAGGCTTTTCTTAATCCCAGAGCTGCTGGTCTGAGGAGGGAGAGAGAATGACAGCACCACCCCAAGCCTGACTAGCCTTATCTGGAGATTGGATGGCTATGTCTCTTGGAAATGTTAGTTTTTGTTGGTTTCTCCTAGAAGAGCATCTTTCCCTCTGTGATCCACAATGTTTTCCTGGTCTTGCTAGCTACCCCCTTCCCAGTTTTGGTTGCCAGCCAAAGACAAAGGTGGCAGAAGAATGGTGTGTTGGGGGTCACATCAGGATAGTAGCCCACGGTCCTCAAGGAACATCAACTTTCCATAGAATCCCATAATTGGAAGAGATCCCAACGGCCATCCAGTCCAACCCCATTCAGACTTGCAGGAAACCATAATCAAAGCAAGTCACACTCTCTCAGCCAGAGGAAGGCAATGGCAAACCTTCTCATAATAATTTTATTAATAAAGCCTTCTGATAAGATTACCGTAAGTTGGAATGAGCTTGAAGGCACATAACAACCACCTGTCCCCTTGTGGAAATGCTCAGGAGAAGGCACACCCATTTCTTAGGGTTCAGTCCTTCTTCTTATGTTGACTGATTTGACCTCACTGGCCTCACTTTGCACCTGCTTTGCCTCTTGCCTTAGTTCCCAGCAGACCAATGGGGATGTGCGCGCACAATGGACTAGTGCTTGTTACTGTTCGTTGGAAAATCTAGCAGAGGAAGTATCAGAAGGGATGAACCTAGGTACATTCTCCAATTTGAACCACCCCTTAGGGTGTTCATGAAAAGGATTGTTTGTGCTGCCCCTTTAAAGTCTGAGGGCTGCTACTTGGATTTTAAAAATATTATGTGTTGCTCAGTGAAATTCAGAGGAATAGGTCAACAGAATCCATAATTCATCTTGTGGTGATACTTTGAGCAAGGCCAAGTAAAAGGCACAAATACACCATGCCAGCTTTTGAAGCTCCACAGCCGTCTTCATAAGATGGAGAGGGTAACATGATATGTGTCAGTGGGAGAGATGCGACAATGTTGTGGTCATATTGCTTGCATTTTCCTGTTAGATGGTTCAGGAAGTGTATGTAGGTGAATCAGCCCAGTGGAACAAAGGCAATAAAAGAAAGAGGCAATGCAAATGTGGATTTTTCCTTTTGAGGAAACATATTTGGGGTTGCTGCAACAAAATGTTGGAGTTTGTTGTATTTTTCTTTTGAGGTTAGAAAGCAGTTCTCCATCTGAGAATCGTACTTGCTTCAGTCTAGTGTGAGGCCTGTGGCCACTGTGACCAAAGATTGCAGCCAGTCTTTTGGGAAAATCCCTGTGTTCTCATGTGCAGAAACAGGTTGGAACAGGGAGAGCATATCATCTGAAGTCTGCTGAGGTTGCTCTATCTGATGTTGGGAGGGTTAAACTCTCAGAAGAAGAGATCCCAGAGTATGACACAAAATCCACCTCTTCAAGTATAGGATTTCCCTGTTGTGGTGATTCTTGGTGTTATCAGATTGAACAATGTTGGAGGGGTGGCCATTTTGGCACTGATGGTACCTTTCTTTGTCCTACCAAAAGACACAAAATATATCACTCTAGATTCCAGGTTTCTTCAGCTAGTTATGGTTGGAGGAGGGTACTTATTTTTAGAGTGTACCAATTTCTAAAAATGTTCAACCTCTGTGCATATCTGTCCTTCATATATAGACAGCAGTGTGGGGAATCATGCAGCCCTTCAGCTCCCAGAATTTCTCACTGTTAGCCGAGACTGCTGGGAGCTGCACTCCAGCAAGGTCTGGTGGAGCCACACGATGCCTGCTCCTGGTGTAGAAAGTGCCTGTGTTCTCTGTTCCAGGACAGTTCTTTCTTTAAGGCAGGAAAGAGTTACTTTAAATTGTTTTACCTGGTTTTAAATTTTCCAGTTTGAAGTGATAAAGGGTATAATATATTTTTAATTTTTTTAAGCTGTTGTTTATAGACTTAAATCACTTTTATCCTGTGATACCCTGAGATCTTCAGAAATAGGGCAGGATGGAAAAATTTTAATTAATTAAATAATTAGTTCTGAGCCTGCTTTCTCTGATGAGGGGAACAACAGGGTTTTTGGCAGTGTTTTATCCCAGAATGCCAGGGCCTTACTGGTTTCCCTCAGAGGCAGGGGTCTCATCTTTCCTCTTTTTCTTCCTGTCAGTTTGTCCTGAAGAATTATGGTGAGAATCCAGAGAACTACAATGAAGAGCTGAAGAAACTGGAGCAGCTCAGGCAGGTGAGAGTTTCTCCACTCCTCACGGAGATGGCATCAGGACAGGTTTTGGCATCAACAGCATTAGCATCATTTATTTATATCATGTCTTCACTGTACGTGGTGCTTTAGAACTAAAAGAATAGCAAAATAGTTTCCTGTGCATAGGCGTACAGTCTAATTAAGACATGAAACAAAAGGAGAGGGCAGGGCAGTGTGGGATGGGATTAAGTCCAACAAATGCTACCTCTTCTTCTCTTCCTCTGAGGCTAGGCCAGTGGCACTTGGGATGGAGAGAGGGCCCTGCATCTGCTTCTGATCTCAGGCAGGAAGCAGGCATTCTGCTCAGGAGCACCTCTTGATGGACAGGCTGAGCTTTCAGAAGGGAAATGGAGGTGGACAGGGAGCTGAAAGGACTTCATGAGTTGTGTGTGGGTAGGAAGCTTGATTCATGATCCAGACTCAAGCATTCCCTGTTTGACATGCTCAGGCTGAAGACGTTTGTCAGGGGAGTTATTTGGTGTTTCCCATGGTGTCAGTGTTCAGTACTCTTGGACTGGCATATAGGAAATAGCAGGTAAAAGCCCATACAAGGATTAATCTTGTTAGTGGCTTATTTTGTGATTTATTCGTATCATCTGTATGCTGCCTTTTGGCCAGATAGGAACCAGGGCACTCCCAAAAACAGTCAGTTAAAAAAAACCCTTAATAAACTTTTAAAAACAATTAAAAATCCTTACATTAAACAGTATAAAATCATTTAAAAGACATAAAAAGTTTTTAGAAACACACACATTCCAGTTAGAAACTCCACATTGGTCATATCCTAGGAGGCATTGCTACTGCTGCTCCTTACTGTTGTAAGGAGAGGGATGAGGATGATAGTTCAGACCATGAAGATGGTCTTGGTTCTATGGGGAAGGAAATGATGATGGATTTCATTAAAAAGACAAGAAATAAAAGCAATACAGCACATGATGGGAAGTCCTATCCTTATTAAAAAACAGTTACCTCAAACATGTCAGAATAGGATGTTTTTCAAGTGCTGATGTAAGGATGACAAGGAGAGAGCTAGCCTAGCCTCTGTAGGAAGGGAATTCCAGAGTCTGGGAGCAGCCACAGAGAAGACCCTGTCTCCTGTGTTCCCACTAGTTTTGCCCAGCGAAGATGGGGAACTTGCCAAAAGGGCCCTCCCACAAAGATCTCAAATTGTGGACAGGCTGTGAGGTTCCGGGACTTTGGATGGCCTGACCCCAAGTTTAGGGCTTTTAAAGTCATAACCAATGCTTGTAAAGTAGGATTTTAAAAATACAAAGCACATGATACGGATGCTGCTCTGACTGCTCTGTTCAGTGTGGCTCCTATTGATAATTGATGCTGACATCAGTGATTTTGATGCAATTGCAAGAGAGTATGCGTGTCTTATCCTCTTTCCTTGAGACCCCTCATGGGAATGTTGTCTGGTTGCTCTCCTTTCCTTTTGCAGAATGCCGTGAATGTACCCAGGGACTTCGAAGGGTGCAGCATCTTGCGCAAGTACTTCGGGCAGCTACACTACCTGCAGAGCCGCATCCCCATGGGGGCCGAGCACGAAGCTGCCGTCCCCATCACTTGGTAAGACAGGTGGAGGTGGAAGGAAGTGCTGGCAGAAGGGGAGGAAGGGCTCGAAGGCCACAGAGTTGGGATTGAGTTTCCTTGACTCCTGCACTGGATGCTGATGCCATGAACACACACAAGTGAGGCATCCTTTGCACAGAGAAGCTCCAAAGTAGATTGGAAGGTTGGTGCATTGGTGAATGGCAGAGGGCTTGACTTAGTAGTAAAGAGGAAGGAGAGGAAGAGAAATGTCAGTTAGTAACAGAAAACTTGGAGAAGTGAGCCAACTGTGCTTGGAGGAAGGGTTTGCCAGAGAAAGTTGTTGTTGTTGTTAATAGCTTTATTTATATCCCACCTTCTTCCCAAGCATGGAACATCAGGTGGCTTACACATTTAAAAGACTGCAAGTTAAAAAAAAGAAACAAAAAAGTCAACATTAAAATGATTAAACTATTAATCATATTAAAAAGGTACGCTCTAAAAATATTTTAAAAGCTAAACAATACAATTTAAAAGAATACAGCACTTGCAACCCTCTGTTAAAAGCCTTCAATTCTAAAAACTTATCTAGGACAGCAAGGAGGGGGCCATTCCAGCCGCACTAAGGAGGGAGTTCTTAAGGCTACGGACAGCCAATGAGAAGGCCCTCTCGGGTGTTCCCACCCACACTACCTACGAAGGTGGCAGGGGCAAGAGAAGGGTCTCTCCTGTGGATCTCAGAGTCTGAACAGGTTCACAGGAGCAGATATGATCTGTCAGATAAGTTTGCTGTATGAGAAACCGTGGGCATAATTAAGAACAGATTGTGAGAACGTACTCACCATGGCGAAGGTGGCATTGCTGTCTGACAAGCCTGATATATGGACCAAAACTGGTAACAGGCTGAATTGGAAAATCCCATGCCCTCCCTGATTTTTCTGTTCTGAAACAAGAAAAGTGATCAGAAAACCATGCCCTGTGAGCAGTGGCTTAGGGAGCTGGCTGTGTTTACGCTGGAAAAGAGAAGGTTAAGAGGGAACATGGTAGTCATGTCTAAATACTTGAAGGGATGTCATATGGAGGATGAAGCAAGCTTGTTTTCCATGGCTACAGAGACTTAAGGCACAGAGCATGGGACTCAAATTACAGGAAAAGAGATTCCACCTAAACATTAGGAAGAACTTCCTGACAGTAAGAGCTGTTTGAGAGTAGAATAGTTTGCCTTGTAGTTTGGTGGAGTCTTCTCCTTTGGAGGCTTCTAAACAGAGACTGGAAGAAAGAATTGAGTAGGGGAGCCCAGGGCAGCAAAATTCCGCAATCTTCTCAAGCAGAAGTATCTAGGCACAGTGTCTAAGACAAAACCTGTGTCTTTGTGTCGTGTTTGTCTGTGGAGATGTAGTTCTATAGCTTGCATGCTTATCTGTTTAATTAATTAATTTCTATTCCACCTCTCTGCCAGTATGGACACAAGACAGCAATATACCTTGGCACCGCTTGGGTGTTTAAAAATTCTACATGCTTCAAGCAAGAAGTGTCTCACTAAAGCTGAGGGCTTCCTGGACTCAGGGCTAAAGCAGTGCTAAAACAGAGAGGCCAGGTATTGGTAAGTGGTCTGTTCAGCCTCTGTAACATCCGTCTCTGTTTACAGGACTGAAATCTTTTCTGGCAAAGCGGTTACTCATGAGGACATCAAGTACGAGCAGGCCTGCATCCTCTACAATCTAGGTAAGAACTGTTTTTGACCCTTTGGCCGTCTGGGCTTTGATGAGTGAGTGCATCTTTGCTTCTGGAGGGAACGATGGCTTCTAGAGGAAGAAACCCAGATCAGTTGTAGGCTGCGAGCAGCTCAAGCTGGCAGGAAGCATCTTGGCTGTGGTGGCTGAAAGTGTTTTCCTTTGTCCCTGCTGGGCAAAGAGGGAGGCAGCCCTGACCTGGTGATTTCTCTCACAGCCAGACCAACCAGGTTTGTGACAGTGATGGGTCTGAGAGAAGGGCGTCTCCTAAAGATCTCAGAGCCTGTGCCGGCTAATAACAAGGAGGTCCAGTCTGCCAAATAGCACCAGTATCCACCCCAGCTGGAATACATAGTCCATCTTCCTGGGCCTTTTTTTCTCCCAAGGGGTGCTTCTCTTAGTGCGAGCTCAGATGTTGGTAGCATAACAGTGAGAACACCAGGCTGTGAGGATGAAACCATAGAATCACAGAACCTGAGAGCTGGCATTAGGACAAGATGAATGCTGTGCCACTATCAGGCTTCTGAAGGAAGGGTATTCCATGACCAGGGTGCCACAACAGAAGAGGCACTAGCAGACGACCTCTTGAGTATTCCTTGTCTAAGAAAACCCTGTGAAATCCGTGGGGCTTCCGTAGGTCAACAAGGGGTTGAAGGCACATACTTTACATTGTTTCCCCAAACCAACTTTTTCGGGCTCTGGTCTGATCTGGCAGAAGATTGCTCCGTGTGTGTCTTTCTGTTGTTTGTCTGGTGGGGTACTGTTTTTCACATTTGCCTGCTTTTTCTTTCTGCAGGTGCCTTGCATTCCATGCTCGGAGCAATGGACAAACGTGTGTCAGAGGAGGTGAGGCTTTTGGCTTTGATTTTTTTTTTCTCCCTTGTGCTGGATTAATAAAACTAAACATAGGAGGGTCTCAAAACAAGCAAAACAATGACTAGGAAACAGCAGGAGAGAGGGAAAAATTCAAATAATCACACAAAAAGTGGATATGATAATAAATAATATTACAAAAGAAGAGACAGAACACAGAATAACCAAAAGCAGTTAAATATGACTGATAACCAACCAGCTGATGCAATACAGAGCAGTACAAATACAAAACAGGGTAATATCAAATGCTGCCGCTAAGCACTACAAATGCATATATGTAGAGAACAACTTGACCCAAAGAGCGCAGACCAACTAAAGTCAATTAGCAGTGAAATATATCTTACAGTACTGCAGGGCAGCTGCATAGTAAACAATAGTTTGAACCTAAATGTAGACATTGATGATGAACGAAGGAGTCACAAAGACATCGCACATTAGTGGGAGCCTATTTTCAGCTATTGAGACCCTCCAGGGGCTTCATGGGCTCTTCAATTTCACCCTGAGGTCTTCTTCTGCATTTTGCAAAAATGAGTGGTTGTCGTTTTTCAGCGTTCAGTGCAGGGGAGGGCTGTACTGTTCTTTGTCGGCGTCACTGAGGTGGTCATATTCCCCCTTCACTCCTCCTCCTCTCTCATCCCGTAGGGCATGAAGGTCTCCTGCACTCATTTCCAGTGCGCGGCAGGAGCATTCACTTACCTTCGGGACCACTTCCCTCATTCCTACAGCGTTGACATGAGCCACCAGATCCTTAATCTGAACATCAACCTTATGTTGGTAAGAGTGGGTGGGGTCTCCAGTCACAGTCCGGACCTCTGAAGAGGCTACTGCTCTTACCTTAAGGATGTTTTTCCTAATGTTCAAGTGGACTCTCTTTTCCTGTCGTTTGAATCCATTGCTGCTTAGTTTCCTAGTCTCCGGAGCAGCAGAAAGCAACAGCGTACTGGTTGCTGAAGAACATGAGCGAGAGGGGAGCTGTTTGGTCTCTGATCCATCTTAGAGGCTCATGTTTTATTATGGGAAGGGGTCAGACGAACATACCCAAGGCTTTTTCTAATGTGCTGTCCTGTAGAAAAGTTGTGTTGATGTTGCCTTTCTCCTCCTCCTCCTGTGTCCTCCTTCTGTAGGGCCAAGCCCAGGAGTGCCTCCTTGAGAAGTCAATGCTGGACAACCGAAAGAGCTTCCTTGTGGCCAGGATCAGTGCTCAGGTGAGTGATGTGGGTGACAAAACTGGCTGACAACAGGAAGAATTACAAGACACCCCCCCCATCTGCAGACGATATTTTCCAAGACTCCCAGTGGATGTCTGAAACGATGGATAACACTGAAGCCTACATATGATGGGTTTTTTTTCCTGAGGCGTACATATCTACAATAAAGTTTAATTTATAAATTAGGCACAGTAAGAGATTAGCAACCATAACTACCATAATAATAAAATAGAACAATTGTAACAAGATACTGTTAGAAAAGTTAGTAACTGAGACAGCTAATATCTGACTAATAGGCAGGTAGCATATACAGCCTGGATACGCTGGACAAAGGAATGATTCTTATCCGAGGCAGAACAGAGCAAAACGTGCAAGATTTCATCACACACTACCTAAAATGGCGCACAAGTTTAAAATGTATGAATTGTTTATTTCTGGAATTTTCCAGGTAATATTTTCAGGCCATGGTTGACTGTGGGTAACTTAAAGTACAAAAAAAGAAAAAGCAGATAAGATGGGGGAAACGACTGTGTACCCCCCTAGGTCAGGAATAACCAAAGTCTAGCCTGTGGTGTGAAAAATGGCCTCAGCCTGTCTCTGCATGTGGCCATGCCCTGGGGCAAGGAAGGGGGCTTGTGGCGTTCCAAATGTTGTGAAACTGCAACCTCTAGCAGTCTTAGCATACTCAGAAGGGAGGAATGCTTGGAGTTGCAGTCCAGCGACATCCACAAAGATGCAGGAATCCTCATTCCTGCTTTAAGGATTTCTTACTCAGTACCAGTGGTAAACCAGGAAGGCTGTGTCCATTTCCTCTTCAGTCAGCTTTACTCTGTGCCCCCTCCCCAGAAAGCAATAACAGAAGTCTTCTCTGTCTTCCTCCTCCCATTTCCTTCCTCCTCCTGCCCCCTCAACAGGTGGTGGATTACTATAAAGAAGCCTGCCGGGCTTTGGAAAACTCCGAGACGGCTTCCCTGCTGGGGAAGATCCAGAAGGACTGGAAGAAACTGGTGCAAATGAAGATCTACTATTTTGCTGCTGTGGCCCATGTGAGCATCTCAGGATGGACCCTGGTGTTGGGAACTCTGCTGGCAATCAGGTTCCCCTCCCCCTGCCGTCACTCTTTCCTTTGTTTGAAATGGTTGAGTGAAGTGACCGCTACCCTGTGTTCTCTTGGCTGCTTCAGTTGAGTGCTCCAGCAACATCTAAGGCAAAGTCCCCAACTTACAGGCCTCTGGAGATGTTGACCTATAACTCCCAGAATCCCACAGCCAGCTCTGCCTATATTTAGGGGACTGGAGGGAACCCACAAAGTCCTGCTGTTCAGCTGTCTTAAGGTCAAGCAAGCAGTTTCCAGCTGCAGTCTCTGCCAACCAGCTTTAGTCTCATGCTTTCTCCGTTTCCTTCCAGCTGCACATGGGCAAACAGGCTGAGGAGCAGCAGAAATATGGTGAGAGGGTGAGTAAAACTGGTGACTTCAGAAAGCCAGGCTGTGTGTTTGGAATGGGTCAGCCAGTCTGCAGATCACAGCTGATCCTGTAGATGGCCTTGCCTTTTTGGTGCTCTGGGGCTTCCGGTATCCAGTAGCGAGTAACTTGTACTGATTTTGGCGGTGTGAACAGAATCTCCTTACTGGAGGGTGGGCACAGTGTTACCGTGGGGCCACATGTGATGCTCAAGGTTGACTTTTTGGGAAAGGCCCTTGGTTGTCTGAGTCATAGAATCACAGAGCTGGAAGAGCCCCAAGGGCCGTTTCTGTTCTGCCATGGAGGAAAGCACAATCAAACGCTTCTGACAGATGGCCACCCAGCCTCTGTTTAAAAACCTCCAAAGAAAGAAGACTTCACCACACTACCAGGCAGCAGCAGATTCCACTGTCACACAGCTCTTACCCTCAGGGAGCTCCTCTTAATGTTTAGGCAAAATCCCTTCTCCTGTAGTTCTAAGCCATTGTTACATGTCCTAGTTTCTGGAGCAACCAAAAACAAGCCTGCTCTGTCTTCCATACAGCATCCTTCCAGATATTTAAACTCTTCTCCAGTTTTGGTGAAATGTTTCATGAGCTAAATTCCCTGTTACCTTTGCAGGTCATCTACTTTCAGAGTGCCCTGGACAAGCTCAACGAAGCCATCAAACTGGCCAAGGTAACAAGCTCATTTTTCTTTTATATCCCACTTTATTTTTTTACTTATTTAACTTTTTTTTTAAAAAAAATGTACTTCACTTGGGGCTGCATGCTTGGTACTACATTCTGCAAGAAGATTGGGTTCCACTTTTCAAGTGTCAGATTTTGGAATATTTTAAATTTTGGATTTTCATATAAAGGATACTCAACCTGTGTGTTTGGCGGGGTGTTATTTATTTTTCCTAGGAATAAAATTTGCAGCTGCAGTGCTGCTATTAACAAACCTCTGTCATGTGTGCCCACCTGCATAGCCTCTTGGAGTTGTGGGACATACTCTAGAGCCTTTGCCGATGATCTCAAATTTGAGGCAAGATCATATAGGATGGGATTTGAGATTGTCTTTCTGACCCATTGAACTCCTGGCCCTTTGGTCATGCCCGCTGGGCCATTGGGGTGTTGATGTCCAACGTCTAAACCATTGCCTGAGGGCTCTCTTGGTCATCTCTGGTTTTCTACCAGGTTCCCATTTGGATTCTCTCTCTAAGGATCTGTGTTTGGTAGGAAATTTGATCAAAAATACTTCACCCATAATGTTCCTTCTTGTAGGGCCAGCCTGAAAACGTGCAGGAACCCCTGAGGTTTACCATGGATGTAATTGGTGGGAAGTAAGTATAGTTCTCATGAAAGCTTCATGCCCTTGTGATTGTCTCAGTCATACACTTCATTCCCTAATCTTAATTTTGCCCCAAGAAAACCTATTTAGTGTGAAACAGGCGTGGGAAACATGTAGTGCTCCAAATGTTTTTGGACTGCAAGTCCCAGCAGCCCTGGCTAGTATAGCCAGTGGTAAGGAATGCTGGCAGTTGCAGTTCAGCAACATTGGGAGGGTTGCATGCTTTTCATTCCTGACGTAACAGAAGATTAATTTGCAGGCTTGCCACAGTCTGTTACTTGTCTTTAAACCTGTTTTCAGATCCATTCAGAACAGTTTGCAAAGACAGGACTGAAGATGTCGGTTAGGCATTATTGTGTCCCCAGAGGATTGGGGCATTGCAAAAGGAGTTTTAAAAGCACGGGAAGTCCCATCCGTTGACTACTGCAGGCTTTGTTTGGCTCTGCTCACTACTTGTCTGAACACTTTCTATTTGCAAGACAGGTGTTTCCCTGAAACCATACGGACTAAAAACCTGCTGATCATGTGGCACATGGACCTCTATTTCCCCACCTTGACTTGACCAGTGGAGGTTTGTGGGTCTGATGTCAGTGGGACAGGTAATCTACTGTGGATTTTAGCGCTTTCAACCCATAAAACGCCTTTGACCGCTGAAGGAGCTGTCCAAGGTGCTGAACTTATTTCAAGCATAATGTTCAGCATTTTGGAGAGCTCCTGTAAAGTTCAGCCTAACACCTGGAGTGGATTCATTGTCCCACTGGCAAGGAAGCCACTGGCTACCACTAGGCTTGGGCCAAGGTTCTGGACACCATTCTCCTCTGAGTCCAGGGGTACAGGTCAGCTGTCTTGTTTAGTTGTAGTTCTTCTGAATCTGAAGTGTGTGGAATCTTTAAACTCAATCTGTAGGAATCAGGTAATAGTAATATTTGTTACCTTGAATTTTCATTAACTTTTCAGTAAAAATTTCATTTGGGCTATCAAGTTCTCCAGTGTCAGTCTAGTATCTTTCTTTTCCTCAAGCCAAGGCCTTTCTTGTCTCTTGTTGCTCTTCAGATACAACTCTGCCAAAAAGGACAATGACTTCATTTACCACGAAGCCGTCCCTGCTCTGGATACCTTGCAGTCTGTGAAAGGTAAAATAGAGACGCTGCCAGTAACCACACAGAATTATGTGTAAATCACAACACAAGTAAAGTGATGCTCAGTACAGTCTCTCTTGTCTGCTTTGGCACATCTTGGGCTCTAAAGCAGAAAGGCTGGGCACTTTCTGAAAAATCAGGAACCCCAGTGAGTCTGATGTTAGCCAAAAAGAGGAAGGGAGAGAGAGAAGGGGAAGCTCTCATACCGTCATTCTCCATATCTGATTGAGACCCATTCTCCCAACCTGTGTGGTTCTGCTGAATTGTACACCTGTGGCAAATTACCGCAGTGAAGTAGTCAATAAAGAGCAAAACAAGGAGGTTGAGTGTGATGTGTCAAAAAGGCAAAGGTATTTTTGCAAAAATCATGGTTAATCCTTTCTTTTCTTTATTTAAGTAAAAAATGGAAACAATCATGTGGTGTGTGAGGCAAAAGAAACACCAGAGTGGGGCAGTATTTATATCAGAATGAACCAAGACATTGCCAAAGTATCCCAGCTTTTGATGGCTGCAGAATGCTTCCTCAAACTGGATGACAGAAGAGAAGCTTTGGATGGCAGCAGTCACAAAAAAAAATGCAAAAATCAGGTTATGATAGCTAGACTCACTCAGGAGGTGGAGGCTGCAGGTAGAATGAAGAAGAGTCAGGACGGTATTAGTTTCCACCTAGTGCTGTTCGCTGAAGTGTGTGAGTCTCAATTGCACTTGCTGTGCTGGAGGGCCAGAAGGAGAAAGTCTGTTCCTTTCCCCCCAGCTCTGCAACACTGGCTGGATGGTACTCAAGCACACATGCACAGCCAGTCAGTTCACTGGGGAGGGAGGTAGAGTTGCGTCTGGGAAATGTTGTATAGCTGGAGAAAAGGTATTGTACAAGGAGTTACAGGATACAGGTCAGAGTCAGCTTGAGGGCACATAACAATGACAGAAAGGTTGGGTACCATGCCAGTCTTCTGCATGTTGGTTTTGACTACTTTTTCAAAATGCTGGTCAAAGAACTACTCAGCCACATTAAACCTTTTCCTTAGCACCATGCAAGGGTAGGGTCTTGTATCTTTTCTTCTCTTCAAAGTGAGTTACCCAGCACTTCCTGAGACCGTAGGCTTATCCTAACTTTTCCGGTGCCCCAGTTGGATCCTGGGAAGCTCCTCCCTGAACAACTGCCCCCGAGTCTCTTATTAACACTGGCTTCTCTTACCCTCAGGTGCACCCCTGGTGAAGGCCCTTCCTGTCAACCCCACAGATCCAACCGTGACAGGCCCCGATATTTTTGCCAAGCTGGTTCCAATGGCTGCCCATGAAGCATCGTCACTCTACAGGTAACCAGCCACTTCCTCTGCCTCTTGCCAGCTGCTTTGCATTCTGGGAACCTGTGTGGCCTTTCTGTTTATTGCAAGAGGGTGTGAAGTTGTTTGAGTGCATCATGGAGGCAAATAGAATCAGTGGTGATTCAAGGGTGAGAGGTGGAAGGTTTTCTAGTAGGGGTGGGAAGAGTGGGGCTCATGGATCATGCAAGATTCCCCAAGGCTCATTTCTTTGCATGGGGGAGGAGGCAGCTTTTTCGCAAATTCCTGGACTTTTCTTTCAGAACAGGAAATTGGGGAGGGGAAGATTCCATCTGGGCCTGAAATAGCAGTGAATTGGCCAGTTTCTTCCAAGGCAGTGAAGTGGCCAACACCATCCTTCCCCATAGGCTTGTGGGGATGGGAGGTACATGATCATTTGGGAAGCCAAAATATTTCTTGGATTCTCAAGGAAATCCAGTTTGATTAAACTTCAGAGTTGGCTTCCGTAATCCCCTGGAAAACTCAGAGGATGAATGCAAAAATATACTGTGGATGAGACTGAGAACAGGGACAATGACAAGAAAAGGCTCAAATTATAGAATTGACTTGTGCTAGTGTGTCCTCAAATGCATGAATATTTAGATCTCACAGGCTCCCTCAAATGCTGTGTTAAGTTGGCAAGTGTAACTGTTTTAGTTAATGTATGCCATTTCAAGGTTACACAGATGTTACAAATGATGTTGCATGCTGCGGAAAGTTTGATATTTCACTCCACTTATATGACTCCCCATGGGTGAAAGAAATGGTTATACTTCAGTGCCCTCTGGTCCTAAGATCTTACCTGACGGAAATGGATGGTGAAGTTGTCATGACCCCCTCCCAACCCAAGAAGTGGGGGTGGGGTCCTCCCGGGTCCTGGTGCTGCAGCCCCCAGTCCCTGAAAGCTGTGTTTCCCTGTTTTGTAGTCAGGAAAGACCTGCCTTGGAAGGGAGAGAGTGCAGAGCAGAGGTTTTGGGGGCAGTGCCAGATGAGCTTGTGAAGGAGGCGGCAGGTCAGTTGAAGAGTGTGCGGGTAAATCCTGCTTTTGGAGTTGTGTGCAGGCATTTGGTGCAATGAGCCCCCCTCCTAGCAAAAGGGTATCTCAGCCTGCCTTCCCAGAAGAGTCGTCCCTGTCATTTTTGCCTTGATACTTACATGCTTCTTTCCTCTTCTTGTTTTCCTCCCAGTGAGGAGAAAGCCAAGCTGCTGAGAGAAGTGATGGCCAAGATTGATGCCAAGAATGAAGTCCTGGAGTACGTATGTTTCTGGAAAGGGTTGATGCTGGCTAAAAGGGAAGAGAGTGGAGGTAGAACAGCCAGAATTGTGGAAGCTGGTGGTGTCATCCTTAAGCATTCACATGAGCTTCCATCTAATGGTATTTTCACATGTTTTTGAAAACCATACAGGGTGTGTGTGCCATCAAGCCAGAACATTGTAGTGTTGAAAGATACCTCAGTGATCCTCTAGTCCAGCCTTTTACCAGCGCAAGAATCCACTGCTGAAGGACCCTCTTGATAGAGCTGGGCATAGTGCTTCTGCCCAAAAACTTCCACTGAAGCAAAGTTGACCATCTTCTGAGGCACCGTCAAAGACCTGTTGCTGTCTGGGTGTTCTTAGAATCCTAGAGTCGGAAGAGACCCCCAAGGCTATCCAGTCCAGCCCCATTCCACCATGCAGGAAGACACCATCAAAGCACTCCCAAAAGATGGCCATCCAGCCTCTGTTTAAAAATCTCCAAAGATGGAGACTCCATCACTACATCACTACTCCCAGGCAGCAGTGTTGTCCACTGTTGAACTGCTCTTATTGTCAGGAAGTTCTTTCTAATGTTTAGGTGGAATTTCTTTTCCTGTAGTTTGTATCCATTGCTCCACAGTGTCCTAGTCTCTGGAGCTCAGAGAATAAGTTTGCCCAATCTCCCATGTGTTTAGTCAGAATCTTTCTTGTCATTTGAATCGCTAGGTTCCCTCTGTATCCATTTCTGTTTCTGTTTTCTGTAACAGAAAGCAAGTTCACTTCATTGTTCTCATGACAGCGCTTTGTGTCAGTAGCGAGCTGACCTGGAAGGCTTCCAGCTCCCTATGTCATCAGGCTCCCTGCTCACCTGAGGCCTCTTCTGTGCATTGCAGGAGTAGGAATTAGTCTTGCTCTGTACCCACATGACATGGTGTCCAGCTTTATGTGCTGCAGGCTGGCCCAGCTTCCTGACAGTGAGGATGTGTCTGTTTTCCTTCATTAGAAATACTTGTAACCGAAGATGTTTCCCTCAGAATGAAAGTGAGACTTGGTGCTGTGTAGTGGCTTTGACAATCTCATTCTATCACCCTCTGAAAAGCCTATGTGGGCACATGTCTGCCTTATCATGGAATTGCTGAGGCCTCAAGTGATGGCCTTGTATGTGTGAATGGGCTTGCAGACAAGTCTGTGGGCTTAGAAACAGAGAATCTTAGAGCTGGGAGGGGCTGCGAGTGCCCCGTAGTCCAGCCCTCTGACACACAGGAAGACATAACTAAAGCACTCTTAAAATACCCCCATCCAACCTCTGTTTAAAGCTCTCCAAAGAAGGAGAGCATGTTCCATTGTTGAACAGCTCTTTCCATCAGAAAGTTCTTCCTAAAGTTTTGCTGGGATCTTTTTTCCTTGTAATTTGAATCCATTCATTTTTGTACTAGTCTCTGGAGTAGGAGAGAACAACCTTGCTCCATCTTCTGTGTGGCGTATGCTTCAGATACTTAGAAGATGGAGTAAGCATGTTTTCTTCCACTCCAAAGACTAGAACAAGAACCAGTGGATTCAGATTTCAAAAGATTCATCTCCATGCACCATGCTTTCTATGAAGTCGGTTCTCCTATCCGGATAGCAGTGTAGAAAAAGTGAAAGGACATCCATAAATATGAAGTGGCTACTAGACTGGAAGGCACACCTGGAAAGGGATTGCTTAAAAGCTCGGGAAAGTCCAGATTCAGAGCTGGGTGAATTGTATTCAAGAGCAGATGTTCCTGATGGTGGACAGGAAGGCCTGGGTGTGGATCTCACAAGTGTTTGGCAGCCCTTGCGGCTTGGGCAGGCCTGTGGGAAGGAGCATGCCAACTGGGTTGTGTGTCTCCCCCTATAATGGTTTTTCTCTCTTTCTTTCTAGGCAGTTCATGGACTCTCTGCAGCTGGACCCAGAGGCTGTCGACAACTTGGACATGTACAACCACATCCCACCCATCTTGATGGAGAAATGCGCGGCGCTCAGTGTGCGCCCAGAGACTGTGAAGAACCTTGTTCAGTCAATGCAAGGTAAGTGGCTGGTGGGTGAACACAGGGACCTTGGAATCTGCCTTCTAATGACTCAGGCTGTGAGTCCATGAAGCCCCCCTCAAAGACCCCCCCAAGTAGAGTGAGGGTTTTTTTGCCCCACATTTCATCCCAATAGTTTATTTGGTTCTGCATATTCGTTTATGAGCTTTTACACAAAATTTTGTAATACAAAACTACATAAACATGAACTCTAATGAACATTTCTAAAAGAGACAAGAGCTATCATACTAAAGCAAATAAAATACTAAACAATAAACTAAGAAAAAATCTTAAAACATTAACTTACTAATTCATCTAAACTACTAAACAATAGCACACTAATACACAAAGGGGACTCTCACCTCCCCTCACCAAACTATAATGAGAAAAGGAAAATTAAAAAAAAGACAAAATAATACCATTCTAACCATTACAGATTCAACCAAGTAAAGTTACTACTAGTTATACCCACAAATTATTGCACTGTTTGGATTTTTATTGCTCAAGAGGTTCATAAACAGTTTCTAGTATTTCTGTCCCCATGATTTAAAATAGCTGAAGAATGCAGTGTTTTTGCCTAACAACCATCAGAAGCCCTCTGCATATCTCAAATTTAAATTTAAAAAAAAACCCTGAAAAATCACCCCCAAACCAATTGAAAATGAAATCGGAAGTAACAGGATGTCACTTCCTGTCACATTGGGTGTGCTTGTGCAGCCCGCTGTCAGGCCAGAAACTTTTTCCTTGCTTTAAGAGTTTGGAATATGGCTGCATGTGAAAAACTGACATATAAAATGATACAAAAGGGCAAGGAAGAATGGTGACAACTTTATTAAAACAGGGTATTCATTCATTATATTTTCCAACAAATAATTTTCTGAATATGGTCCTCCTTGCAGCCTGAAAAACATCTGGACTAGCTCTTTTTGACTGGACACTACCATTGAGCCCACATGGAACATCTCTTTCCACTGGACCAGACATGAACTGCAAAATAATTAATTGTAATTTAAGACCTGACAGCATGCCTCTTTGTTAAGCATTGTTTGTTATGTGTGCATGCATATATAACTGTGTAATACTTGAAATATAATAAAGTGCAAAAAAAAAAAACCGTGCTCCTGGTCTTCCCACAGTTGCCCATCCGTGGCCTAAAACAAGGGTAGGAATCATGTGTCTCCAGATGTTGGCCTGCACCTCCCATCTGCCCTGGGCAGCATAACCTATGCTGGGGAATGCTGGGAGCTGTGCTTCCAACAGCATCTGGAGGTTCACCTGATTCCCCTGCTTGGCCTACAGGAAGGATGCTAGACCCACATTGCTTACCTGACTTGGCTTCTGTCTTGACACCTCTTTCTCCTCTTCCCCAGTCCTCTCAGGAGTTTTTACAGACGTGGAAGCATCTCTGCGGGAGATCAAGGACCTCCTTGATGAGGACGAGGGCCAGGAGCAGAAGCTACGTGAGACTCTGGGCAAGCCCCCCCTGCAGCAGGAGTCCCCTCCCACCCCGTCTTCTGGGCTGGCCGAAGTGGCCAAGGAGTGGGCCAAGTACATGGAGGTGCACGAGAAGGCCAGCTTCACCAACACTGAGCTGCACAAGGCTATGAACCTCCACATCAGCAATCTGCGGCTGCTCAGCGGGCCTTTGGAGCAAGTGAGGGCGGCCTTGCCCACGCCCAGCCTTACCGAAGGTGAGGGACAAGCCCCAGCAGGGGTGTCTCTTTCCTTATAATATCACACTGTTGCCTTGGCATCTCTCCTCCAGGGTTGTGTTCATGGGAAGAAGAAACAAAAGATGCAGAAGCTGTGGAGCCTCCAGTGGAAACCACAGAAGAGAATCTCAGGATGCTCCAAAGATGGTGGCTTTATTAGTAGAAATGCCCTTTCTTCCTGTCTTTGGAGCACCTTGAGACCTGTGTCTCGTTTCTTACGTATGTTGCATTGGATATAGACTTTAATTTCTCAAGAATCCCAGCCTCCTTTTTCCTTTTTGCCCTTATACTTGCTGTTATGTATTTCTTTTGCCTTTACATTTTTAGCATTACAACATAAGGCCTAGAAACTTGCCTGCCCAGCTCCTCTTTCACAGAGACCCTTGGGCCAGCCCAGGATTTCTCCCCATGGTCAGTTTTGCTTTGCATGTTCCACACTGGGAGTTAAAAGGAAAGTCAAAGGTTGAAAGGAAGTTAAAAGTTGAAAGGAGGAGTAGGTTTGACTGTGCCAGCAAGAGTCTGACCAGTTGCATCTTGCCTTCCAGAGGACAAGCAGGTGATGCAGAACCTGAAACGGATCCTGTCTAAGGTACAGGAGATGAAGGACCAACGGATCTCCTTGGAGCAGCAGCTACGGGAGATGATCCAAAAGGACGACATCACCACTTCTCTGGTGACGACGGACCGGTCGGAGATGAAGGTGAGCAGCTGGATGAGAACAGGTGGCCCGGCCCTTCCTTTAAGGCAAAGTCAGGAATCCTCTGGCCTTCTGGATATTGTTAGACTGCAACTCCCAGCAACCCTAGCCCGAATAGGTTGTGGTGAGGAATGCTTGGAGTTGCTTTCCTGTCTGGAGAAATCATGGGATTGTAGAGTTGGAAGAGACCTCAAGGGCTATCCAGTCCAGCCCCTTTCTGCCATACAGGAAGAGGCAGTCAGAGCACTCCCTTTGACAGATGGCCATCCAACCTCTCTTTAAAACCCTCCAAAGAAGGAGGAGACTCCCCCATACTCACAGGCAGCAGCAGATTACCCTGTCACGCTGTTCTTACCATCAGAAGTACCTCTTAAGGTTTAGGTAGAATTCTTTCCTATAGTTTGAAGCCATTGCTCTGTGTCCTAGTTTCCAGAGCAACAGAAAATGACCTTGCCTTAACTTCCAAGTGATATCCCATCAAATGGTGTTACCTGTATAATATATCCCCCATAATCATGTAATTGATATTTACAGTTTCACTTGCTCATGCTCCATTCTAGGGCCATGGCTGCCACGGCTGGCCACAATCTTTTCTCAGTGCAGCCAGCCAAGAGGGGTGCACACTGAGGCATATCCGGACTTCCTGCACCTCTTTCAGCCGAGGAAGAGACAGACACTCCTTCATTGGTGGAGAGAGGCGTGAGAAGCCTGTCACAGTTGCATTAAGTTTGGGAATGTTTCCCACTTGTATTTGGCTTTCACTTACATTGTGAGCTGCCTTGGGTCCAATACCAGGAGGGATATAAATTAAATAAATAAATAATACCATGGTGACCTCATGGCTATGGGATTGTGGGAATTGTAGTCCAACACATCTGGAAGATGCCCCTTTGGGCGAATCCAGTGTACGGATTCAATAGAAGGCCACTTCCTAACTCTCTGATCTGGCTATCACTGATCCCGCTCCCCCAACTTTTCCATTTTTTACCAGTCCCCAGATGTCCCTTCTCCCTGCTCGTCTCACCCACCCCAATCCATCATAGTTTTGCCTTGACTTTTGCTCCCTCTTGCTCCAGAAACTCTTTGAAGAGCAGCTGAAGAAGTATGACCAAATCAAGGTCTATCTGGAACAGAACTTGGCTGCTCAGGAGAACATCCTCAAAGCCCTGACGGACGCCAACGTCAAGTATGCTGCGGTGCGCAAGATCTTGGCTGAGGTGGAGCACAAGTGAGTGGAGAGCATCTGTGGGGGCTCAGTGACAGAAGTTGGATTGAATAGGAGGGGGCAGCTAAGTGTCCTTTTCTCTGGCTGCAGGCCATATCCACAGTGCCCCATCACAAGTGCTATTTTGGGCAGCTGGAAGTGAGATTTCATCCCTTTCCCCTGCCTTTTGAGGACAAATTAAGGCTGTTTTAGGATGAAACAGCTTGGAAGGACCTAATTTGGCCTGATTTCAGCTGAAAATATTTGGGAGTGGAGTTAGGGCATCCCTCTAAGGGTCACGTGCAGCTCATGGACAGCACAATTCCCTATTGTAACTCAATTATTTTTTTTAAAAAATTCATTTTTTATTAATTTTTATGCATAAAAGCTAATTCACAATAGGAAAAAGAGGGAAACGTACATAAACAATAGATCTGTATAAATAAGGCTAAGCTAAGCGAAATAAAACTAAACTAAAACTAAGACATAGTACTAAAACATGAATTATTACTACAAACACAACCTAACTACAGTAACTGAAACATCAAAGAACTCTGAGCCCCCCCCACAAAAAGTGTAATGAAAAAGGAAAACTGATTAATAGAAGGTGTCTTATTCCACCATTTTAGATCTGACTAAATTCCATTTACTAGAGTTACTGATATCCATAACCACAGATTGTTACATCCTTAGATTTCTTATTGCTCAAAAAAAACCATTAAGTGTAGCTTCTCAGCCCTTGGTTCTCCATCTGTTTGGAACTTCAGTTCCTTGAGCCCCCTGCCAGCATGGCTAATAGGATGGGCTTCTGGGACCTGATGTTCAAATCCTCTGTGGGGGTTGCAAAGCCTGAGAACCACAGTGCTGGGAAGTCCCATTTCCCCAGGATTTCTCCCACAAGAAGCCAAGTGCTGTGTTGGATCTGGCCAAAGGCATGTCTGTGTCCTGTTTGCCACAGGAGCCCACCAGACAGCGCAAAAGGAAGCCAGCAAGAAATGCATGAGTTAGGCAACGACATCTTCCTGCTCTCCCCAAGGGCTTCCACTCCAGAAACAGGCCTTGGCTGGGTTTGGGGAATCTTTTCTGGCAGTGTGTAGAAACAGGAAAACCAATTAATATCATGCAGTATAAAAGTCCCTCCTTGGCTTCTTCAGAGGGCCTCCTTTTCTGAGTGTGACCCCCTGTGAAAGATCCTATTTCTCAGGCTGGCAGTGCAGTTCCAACCCTTGGAATCCTGCCACACACTCTGCTCTTGTTCCCCCACAAAATTCCCTTTCTGGATTGGGTTCCTGGGTGTCAGGGTAACCCCTTCAGTGTGGGCCTGTGGCTGTGGTGTTGTGTGGGTTCTTTATGGTAGACATGGCCTGACTCCTTAGCAGGCTTGGAAGAGAAAGTTTTAAAAGGAACAACAAATGTAGGTTTATAGATATAACACATAGGTGTAACACATTACCTCTTGAACAATCTATTCTGCCACAGCTCCCCAGAATAGTCTGTTCTCCTTTCTAACTATTCTGTCTCTGTGAAATCCAGATCTTATCCCTATCAAGTGTCTCCTCTCTGTCAAATCCACTCTCTGTCTCTGTCAGCTCCGAACGTGGTCTCCTCTTCCAGGCACAGTTTCTCTGGGTTTTTTTAAACATTTTTCCCATGTACAGCCTCCCTTCAGAGCACCCCTTGAACTGCAATCAGCTGCCCTCAGCCAGATCTGCCCAGGGCCACCTTCACAACCCCCTTTACAAAGCCCCCAGAAAGGCCTCCTCCATCTGAACAACTGCTCTCCCCCAGGTGGAACACAACCTTGCAGACCCTGGTGGCATCCTACGAAGCTTACGAAGACCTGATGAAGAAATCCCAGGAGGGGAAGGATTTCTACGCTGACTTGGAGAGCAAAGTGGCCAAACTTCTGGAGAAGACCCGGACTGCCTGCAAAGCAGCCGAAACAAACAGGCAGCAGGTCTTGGCAAAGTAGGTGGCATCTTCATGTCTGGGGAGCAAAGGGGCACAGTGCAGGGTCAGAAAGTGAATGTGTGTGTGTGTGTGTGGATTTATATTCTGCTTTTCCTCAGAGTGGTTTACAACACCATGATAGCAGCAGTTCCAACTGACAACTCAAAAGAGGCTGTGTGAACAGCAGCTGTTTGAAGGACACAAATTTTTTCACCTGTGGCGAGGAAAGGTGTCTGAACATGCTGAGATAGCCAAGTGAAATAATAATAAATTTAATTTGCATGGAAAATAGTGCATTTTCTTCAAATGAAATTTTCCTACACACACACACACAGTTGCAAAAAATGCGATAAATCATGCAAAAATGCACCAAAAAGCTCAGAATCTCACCCAGCAGGGAGAGAAGTTTTGATATTCTTCATTCCTATGTGGATGTAACAATGAGCGAAGATTTACATCCCAAGTAAACAGAGACAAAAGGGTCATGGTGGCAGGTACACCAAATACCTGCTGCATTGTCCCTTTTGTCAGGAATGCAGCACTATGGCAGTGAGTGGCAAGTGACCCAGTAGCAGATGTGTGTGTGGAACCAAAATGCTCCCTCGTTTGCAAAAGAGGCTTGTGCAAAAGGTTTGCACATGCCTGCCACTATGCCCCTTTTGTCAGGGATGTGGCAGCAAGGGGTGCGTGCACAATGTGTGAGTGCACCCAAACTATGACTGGAGACCAGGGTTTCAATCCCCACTCAACCATGGGAACCCACTGGGTGAATTCAGGCATCACATTCTCTCAGCCTCAGAGAATGGCAGAGGCAAGAAAGCTTGCCAAGAACCTCCCTCATGACACGTTTGCCTACAGGGTTGTCATAAGTCGGTTTTCAAAGGGGAGAAACATGATGGCTAGAAAGAACCTCCTCCTGTTAGTGGCACTTTGTTGTTGTGGGCCTTCAAGTCACTTCTAGTGAATCTATCACAGGGCTTTTTGGGCAAGATTTGTACAGAAGGGGTTTGTTTTTGCTTTCCTCTGAGGCTGGGAAAATGTGACCTGCCCAAGGTCACCCAGTGTCTAAGCAGGGATTTGAATCCCAGTCTCCAGAAGCCTTTTATAAATCAATCAATCTTGAGTTAAGTTTTAGGTGTCGCCAGCAACAAATTATATTTAGTGGTGTCCCTGGTAAAGAAAAGGTTAAGAATTGTTGATGTATTGTATTAATCCTCCATATTTCTTCTCCATTTGGTCATCCATTAGTCCTAGTAAAAACAAACACCCGGTCTCTCCTGTTTTGCCAGAGAGATGAAGATGCGTCCCCCGCCCAGACCTACAACTCCAAAACCACCACTTCAGAAGAAGCCTTCAGACCTGGAGGGGGCAGAGATGCCATCCCTGGCTTCCCTCTCCCTGGCCGACCTGCCGGAAGAGCTGAGGAGCCTGCCACCTGAGGTGCTGGCAGGCCACTTGGCGCAGCTGCCCTCCGATGCCCTGGCGGCTCTCGGCGTGGACCCAGCATTTGCCTACATGGGCCTGCGAGGTCCGAGCCCTGAGGCCTTTGGAGGAGCTGTGGGGGCTGGGGTGGGGGCCACCCCTTTGCCGCCACCCAGAGCAAGTCAGCCCAGGGCTCCCTTTAGCCCAGGCCATTTTATGGCTACTGGGCCCATGCCCAGGCACTACCAGCCCCCCAGAGTCCCTGCCAGCTCTGGCCAGGGGCCCTTCCCTGGAGTATCTCTGCCCACTCCCCTTCCCTCCCACCCGATGCCACCTTCCACACTTCACACAGGCCCACCTCCCCCACTGAGCTCTGCTCCATCCTCAGTGCCCGGTCCCCAGGTCTACCCATCCAGGCCCCTTGTTCAGGGCCCCCCCTTGGCCCCTGTGCAGCCAGCCTACCCAGGGCCCCCTCTCTCCTCTCAACAAACATCCCCTCAGCACATCCCCATGCCCATCTCTGCCTCAGGTGGGGGTTACAGTATGGGGCAACCAGCCCCCAGTAGCATCGTGGGGGTTGCTGGCCAGCCCGCACCCCTGACGGTTAGGCCCACAGCTATGGCTCCCCACAACTTCGGCACACCCAGCTTCCCCTCACACACGCAGGTCGTTCGGCCAGCCACCACCACTGTGGACAGCATCCAGGGCCCCATCTCCAGCTGCACTGCCCCCAGGGGAGTGACGGGCCCAGTCCCTCAATGGGGAGGGCCTCCTCATCCCCCCCAAGGAGGTTTTGTGGGTCCCCCAGGGCCAACGGCCACCCAGTTCCCCTACACCCGGGCGAGTGGCCCTCCCTTTATGCCACCGGCGATGGCTCCGTACTCCACTGCACAGCCCCAGCCCAGCTTCCCTCCGCACAGGCATCTCCAGCCCACCCTGGACAGGCAGGTCCGGCCCCAGGCTGTTGGGGGGCAGCTGCCCCCTCAGCAGTACCCACCTCAGTTCCTGCCCCAAGCCGCGGCTCCTCAGCAGACCCCTTTCCAGGGCCCCTTCCTGGGTCAGGTCTCCTCAGGCCAGCCAGCCACCCTGAGCCAGCCCTCTGCCCTTCCTGGCAGTCCGGGGCAGCTCCCTGGCCAGATGGCACCCCAACACTACCAGCTGCCAGCCCCTGCTGACAAGATGCCTCCTCCTCCTCCTGCCCCTCCCCTTGGTCAACTCCCTGCCCACTCGGGGGCCGTGGGCTTCCCTACACAGGTCCCCAGGGGATCTAACATCACTATGGGTATGATGGGAGCAGGCCAGCAACTGCCCCTCCGCCCATCGCATGCTGCCATGCCACCTTTGCCCCCTGGCTCAGTGGCCCAGGGGGCCTTTGGTCCTGTCCCTCCAGTCACCACCCAGATCCTTCCTGGAGCCCCAGTGGGGCTGGCAGGCCCTCAGCAGCCCCCTCCTTCGAGCCAGCCTGTTCCTCACCACGTCCCACCGCCTGCCCCCAGCCCAGGTCTGGGCCAGATGCCAGGTGCAGTGGTTGTCCAGGGGACAGCCTTGCCCTCCCCAGCACCCTCCCCGCAACCATCTATGGCTCTCCAAGCTCCCTCCGGGCCCTGCTCGGGCCCCATGTCCCAGCTCCCACCTTCCTCCTTGGGGCCTGGGGCCGCCTCTCTCTTGCAGGGCCCCTCCGAGGTTCAGTTCCACCGGCCGAGTAGCTCTACTGACGACCTCTTGTCCTCCAGCCCCGAAAGCCAGCATGGGGGCACCAAGACAGCAGTGGGCCAGCCTCTCTTGCAGCCCACCAAGGCCGATGCCAAAGACGGCCTGAAACCCAAGGCCATCCAGCTGATTGAGAACGACCCCTATGAAAAGCCTGAGCGCCTCCGGAGGCTCCTGGCGGAGCTGGAGCGCTTCCAGGAGGTGGTGGCCTGCTTGGGGAAGCCCAGCCCCTTGGGGAGCGGCAGCGAATTGGACAGCCTGTGGAAGGAGCTCCAGGAGGCCCAGGAGAAGGACGCTCGGCAGCGCTCCATCGCCATCGCCCGCTGCTACTCGATGAAGAACCGCCACCAGGACATCATGCCCTACGACAAGAACCGCATTGTCCTGCAGTCGGGGAAGGACGACTACATCAACGCCAGCAAGATCGAGGACCTCTCCTCCTACTGCCCCACCATCATCGCCACCCAGGCCCCGCTGGTGGGCACCGCCTCGGACTTCTGGCTCATGATCTACGAGCAGAAGGTCTCCGTCGTTGTCATGCTGGTGTCAGAGCAGGAAATTGAGAAGGTAAGGAAGGGCAGGGAGGGGGCCACGCAATTGCTGCAGCTGTCACCTGGGGGAAACCGTTCTACTCTTGGCTGTCAGCTGGGGCTGAGGGCCTGAGTCGTGGTTGCACAGTGTCAGTCTGTATGTGTGTGCCCCCCATCTGTTGCATTCAGTAGTGCCTCTGTTCATGTGCCTGCTTCTCGTCCTGTTGTACAAAGGAGACGAAGGCACTTGGGCTGTCTCTGCAGTTCCCAGGGATCAGATAGAACAAAGAAGGCACCGACTGACCATTACGCGATGCCTCAGAATGCAGAGCTTCGTTTTTGTCACTGTCATTGTTAATCCTTATTTATATCCCATCTTTTTATCAGTCAGGGACTCGGGTTGGCTTAGAAAGGTTAAAACAGATATACCTTTAAAATATGTATCACACAAAAATTAAAAATACAGCTTACAGTAAGTATCCTTTATCTGAAATGCTTGGGACCAGAAGTGTTTCCCATTTCAGAATTTGGGGTGGGATTTTGGAATGCCTGTAGTTGCATATACATAAAGTACATTACTGTGCAGAAGGTCTGCAGGGAGCCTGCGAACAAACAAGCTAGAGTGCTGCAAGCGCTGCCTCAAAGGCAGAAGCGGATGGCTGGATGGCTCCCTGGAGATCTCCTGTACAGTAATGTGTTTTTATTTCACATGCAGGTATGAGGTCCCGCATATCCTCAGTCTCTCCGATCCTCAGTTTCTTTCCAGCCTTGCATTTCATACACAACACAGGGAGCAAACAAGACACGAGGCTGGAGAGAGATTCAAGGATCTGTGAAATGGCGGGCAGATGATTTCTGGGTGCCTTCCATCTCTGAAAGCTTTGCTGCTTGCTGCCATGTTAGGTCACTGGCAGGGGTGGGGGGAGTCCTGTGTGAGTGGACCCCTCGGGAGCTGCCTTGGCTTAGCACCTCAATCTCCTCCCTGTCCCCATTTTTCATTCTGCAGCAAAAGGTGGTCCGCTACTTCCCAATGGAGCGGGGCCAGCCCATGGTCCACGGCCCAATCACCCTCGTCCTGACCAGCCTGAAGCAAACGCCGACCCACACGGAGCGGATGATCAGCCTGCAGTTCCGCGACCAGAGCCTGAAGCGGACTATTATCCACCTGCAGTTCTCCTCCTGGCCAGAGCTGTACGTGCAACTTGGTTCTCCCCTATGCGTTGGGGCAGGAAGGTGATGAGCCGGGAACGCCTGAGTCTCTGCGACCGGAAGAAAATCAGGCTGAGTCCCTGAACCAGGGTGGGCAACTGTAACTATAACTGTTCTGAGCCCAGGAGAGGACTCTTTTCCAGCAGGAATTAATGTAGAAGCAGCGTAGTTACTTAGCTTCTAAATTTGGTACTGGGAGCATTTAGCTTGGAGGAGAGAAGATTGTGAGGTGACATGAGAGCTACCTTTAAAGAAATTTGGAAGGGTGCTCCAGAGATTGGGACATGGACCAGTGCATTCAAATCACAAGAGGTTCCGCCTAAACATTGGGAAGAACTTTTATTTTTTACTGTTAAGTGCTGTTTAACAGTGGAATAGACCCCCTCAGAGAATCTCTAAAGCCTCTCCTCCTTTAATGATCTTTCAATAGCGGTTGGGTGGGTGTCCTTCAGGAGTGCTTGAGTTGTGCCTTCCTGCATGGCAGGGGGTTTCACTAAGGGACCCTTGGGGTCCAGATCTAAGATGCCCTTGGTGCGGAAGGGACGCCTGTTGGCCGGACGCTGGCCCTTGGAATTAACTTTCTGAAAGCGTGGATGCCGATCTTTTCCCTCCCTTCCTCCCCGCAGCGGCCTCCCAGACAGCAAAGGGGACCTGCTCCGCTTCATCCAGGAGGTGCACAGCCATTACCTCCACCAGCGCCCTCTTCACACGCCCATTGTTGTCCACTGCAGGTAAGCAGCCGTGCCGGGCAGAGATTGAGGAGGACTTACTGGGGCCGGAAAGGGAGGGACTCATTCTTAGTGGAGCTTAAGCCAATTTCCTTCCCACACTAGCTGTGCTGGCAAGGACCATCTGCCCCAAAAACCTGGGTGTCGGAGGTAGCCTGCCTCTGAACATGGAGGGGCCGTTCTCTGTCGTCAAGGCCAGCAAATCCCAGCAAATGTGACCAGTTATTTATTCACTTGTATCCTTCCTCTAAACTGGAGGAAGAGTTGTGGATAAAACACATACAAAGACATCAGTAAAAGCATATAAAAGTAAGCCATTGTTAAAATGCATTTAAATTCTCCACAGAATTAAGCCTGTTTCAAACAAGCCCACCGAAAAAGGCAAGAAATACAAATCAGGGAGTGGCACTCTGTTAAAAGCCCTCACAGGCGGCTCCCAAGACCCGTCAGATAGGAACGTTCTCCCTTGTCAGCAGGAGCGCAGGGCATCCTCGCCACCTTGTTCCAAAGCATGGGGGCAGGCACTGAGGAGGCCCCATTCCCCGTGCCCCCAACAGAAATGTCTGGGAAGGCTGTGACGCCTGCTTAAAAAATGCTTTGGGACAGAGGGCTTTAGCCTGATGTGGGCGTTGCAGGGTCCTCTGGAAGTGGGGAGCCTGCAACTCCCAGCATTCTTCACCGTTGGCTGTGCTGGTGAGGGAGCTGTTGTCATTTGGGAATTATGTCATTGCTATTTTTATGATTGCTGCTACTACTTTATTATCATTATTAGCAATATTTCTACCCCACCCTCTACTCTAAGATCTCTGGGTGTCTTGCAATAAAATTGGTTGAATAATTTAAAAATGTACCGCACCAAAACAATAGAAATAGATTTTAAAATAGTCTGAACACACATTAGACAACTGCACAGTTTAAAGAAATTTGAAGTTCAAGCAATACAAAAGCATGTATGCTTACACGTGGGGTGAAGCCAATAGACCCCAAAGGCTTTTAGAAAAAAATCAGGTTTTAACTTGGTGTCCACATGAAAGCAACCTCAGCCCCAGTTGAAGGCCTTCCACAACCAGGGAGCCGCAGCGGCAGCGGTCCTGCTCCCCTGTCCTCACATGGTGTATCAATCCAACGGGGGGGGGCACGAAGGAGGGCTCCCCCATCAGACTGCAGTCTTCAGGTAGGCACATTTGGAGGACAGTATGACTCACCTACACGAGGCCAGTGAACTGCACTGTGACTGTGGGAGGAGAGGAAGGGAAGGGCTCGGAGGCTCCTTTCGCTCACCTGGCTGTCCTCCCCCAGCTCCGGTGTGGGCCGTTCGGGGGCCTTCTGCCTCCTCTACGCAGCCATGCAGGAGGTGGAGGCCGGCAACAGCATCCCGGACTTGCCGCAGCTTGTGAAGAGGATCCGCCAGCAGCGGAAGCACATGCTGCAGGAGAAGGTAGGGCGAGGGGAGATGGGGCGGCTCAGCTCTGGCTGCGGGGGCCTCGTCTCTTGGACAGTGAATGGCACGGGTTGGATTCATTTGTAGCCCCCCTGGGGAAGTTCCCTTTGCCACTCGCCCTGCCCTTGTTTCCCCACTTAACCCTTCCTCAGATTGGGCGTCTGGGCCCCAGGGGGACCCTTTACGTGGGGCCTGTGGCTGGGTGCTGTATTGGTCGTTGTGGCCTGACTCCAGGGCAGCCTTGAGAGAGAGAGAGCCATTCTTAAAACAACTGCAGGAATAGGTTTGTTAAGCATAGTTGCAGAGAAGTGCCTCACGGGCGGTGTCTCTTCCAGCTTCACCTCAAGTTCTGCTACGAGTCGGTCCTGAAACACGCCAAGCAGGTTCTCCAGAGACACGGGGTCATCGCAGGCTCCGCCAGCAAGCCTGCCAGCAGCACCATCGTCACCCAGAAGGTGAGCCGCCTCCTTCTTTCAGGTTCCACTCACCTGAAGAGCCTTTCGCAAGGGAGTTAAGTGACAGAAGGGTGCCTCTGCTCATGTGCAGAATGTCCACCCTGTACCACCCTGTTCTTACAGCCATCTCTTCTCTGGACAAGGGTGAGGAGGAGACAGAACAGTCTCAGAGTTCTGAGCTCAGAGTACTTACTTATTTAAATTGAAGTTGAAGGTGGTGGCCGAACGAAGAGCCCTGTCGGCTGCACCGGTGGACTTGCAGCCCGTGTGTCTCTAGGGCTGGCTGGGGACTTTGTCTCCCCCAGGGGGCCTCGATGCTCCATCAGTTTGATTTCATCACTTTGGGCTGCCTTTTAAACCTAGAAACAAGGCTCTTTTAGGGCGGGGGGTGAAACAGCTTGGAAGGGGGTCCCAAGGGCTGCACAGAATCCCCCTCCCCGACATGTAGCTTGTCAGCCACACAGTTCCCACCCTTGCTCTGGGGCTCTCGGAAGCCCTCTGTGGGGCTCTGGCTCCATCCCAGCACAGAGCCTGCTAAGAAGTCCTTCCTGTTTCTTTCCAGCCGTACATTCACCAAGACCCCCAGGATCTGGTCCTGGGGGAGACATGCCCATCAGCTCCATCCAGGCCACCATTGCCAAGCTCAGCATCAGGCCGCCCTCAGGAGGGGGAGAACCCTCTGCAAATGGGCAGCAGCAGCCGTTGGAGCCCCTGCCGTCGACAGCCACGCTCAGCGCCAACATTGCCCCAGCACCGCTGGCTCCCCAACCCCAGCCGGCTGTGCCCGACCTCCAGGGCTCCGTAGCCGCTGCCGAGCCACCCCCGCCCCTCTCTCCACCTGCTGCGGTGCCTGACCCCGTGGGACCTTCCACGGCAGAGAACAGCAATCACGTGGAAGAGGAGAAAGACGAGGAGGGAGAGGAGAAGGACCAGCAGCCGGCACCCCCTGGCCCGGAGCCCCCTGTTGCTGCTGCTACTGCGGCAACAGTGGCCCCTTCCTCGCTGGAGCTCCTGGCCTCTCTGACCCCCGAGGCCTTCACCCTGGACAACGCCCTCAAGGGCCGGCACCGGATGAGCAAACAGAGCTTCCTCCAGCCTCAGAACGGGGAGGGCCTGCGGGGGGCCCGGCCCAGTGATGACCCCCTCAGCATGCTCGACCCGCTCTGGACCCTCAACAAGACGTGAGCGCAGAGATGGAGGGAGGGAGGAAGGAGAGAGACCCTGCCACTGCTCCCACTGGGGCTTCCTGTCCCTTGGGTCTCCAGGGGTTTCTAGGGGCAGGGCAGGGTGGGGCACTGGTTTGTGGGCCACAGCATGTTGCTTTCCCCCAGTCCGGAACCTTCTGCTGCTCACGGAGGCTGTTCTCCCCGCCCCCGCAGTCCTGCTTTCTGAGCAGATGGGTTCCCCAAAGACTGCAGGTGAGGAAGATTTCTGAGCTGGATCTTCCCAGTTACTTTCTCTTCTGACTCCTCCAGCCCCTTCCCTGCCCCTTCAGTGGGAGCAGGGCAGCCCCCGTGAGGGATGAGAATCCTGCCGTCCTCCAGATGCGCTTGGAACATGGGCCCTGGCACTCTTCGCCTTTGGCCCCACTGGCAGTTGCAGTCCAAAGCATCTCTGGGGCACCTGATTCCCCCCACCCCCAGCAGCAGGCCTGCATAATCCAGCTTCCCTCCTGTTGACCCGCTTGGGGGGGGGCACGGATGGTCTTGGCTCAGGAGAGACATCTGTGTGAGTCTGTTTCCTCTTGCCTGTTCAGTTAGGGGGGCCGCTTGTTCTAGGGCTGAGCAGTGAGTGGCCAGGGGGCCAAATGGATCACCTCCACATGGAGATTTCCTGCTCCGGATCCTGCTGCCTGCTTCCTAGCTGCTCCAGCAGCCAGGGGCTCTTTTGCGCTTTAGGAACGTGCCTGGGAAGGGGAAGGGACCACCCTGTGCCTTGCGCCGCCCACAGCGTTAATTCTGGGGCTGGACCAGCTCCTTTTTCTCAGCCCTTCCTCCTCTTGGCTGCCGCTTGCTTGCCCTCTGAGGCAACGGGGCTGGAGTCGGGACATGGCAAAAGCAGCGTTTGAGTTAGAAGCCATTTTTCCAGAACCTTTGGCTGCCCCGGGCACGGCTCGGCTGCTCTCCTCCGGCATCCTCCAGGCACTCCTCTCGTGTGAGATACCCGACTGGGGGCAGCGTGCGACGCTCACAGGGTGGGTAGAGCTGCGTGCCCTGCGTCTTCAGCAGCACTCTGCCAGTGCCCGCCGAAGCTTGTGGGGTCGCCAGCTCAGCCTCCGCAGGGCTCCGCGGTTTGGCCACGCCAGTTGCCCAGCTGCTGCCGCCACATTTGGGTGGGCTGTGGTTGGGGCTGAAGGGCCGTGGCCCATCCTTTGGCGGTCTTTGCTTGAGCAGAGATGGGGATGCCCCCGTTCTTGTGATTCTTTTACGCCAAACGGAACAGAAGGTCGCACTCCTTATGCAGCAGCTACACTTGAATCATCCGTGGACTTTTAACTCACTGGTCCCGCGTGCCAAGCGAGAAGAGGGCAGAACGTGTATCCTGAGCCGGGAGGAAGGAAGGTGTTAGCAGAGGAGGGGAAGCACAACGCCATCGGTGGGTAACCTCGTTCTTCGTTAACTTATATGCCCATTTGTGACAGGTTGGATTCTAGACCAGCCTTCCTCAGAGGTTGGACTATAGCTCTCATCATCCCCGTGCTTGTTCTGTCTGGGAGTTAATCCAGGACATCTGGGGAGCAGTGGCGGGGGGAAGGTTGCGCTCGATCATTCCTTGGGTGAACGGGAACTGTTAAGCGAAAGTTTCTTTCCTCCGTCATCCCCGGCTTCCGACAGCAGAGGAAGCCAACGCGTGTTCCTTAGTCGAAGCGGCTGCCTCGAGGAAGCCGCCCGGGGGAAGGCCTGGATGATGGGTTCGTGGGTTCCTTTGCTTTTCTTTTGTACAAATGTAACGTTGTCCTCATGGACTGACTGACTCTGTAATTTAGAACCAATCTTTTTCAGCTCTTTGCTACTAAACTAAATAAAGGGGATAGAATCACTGTTGGGTTTTGCTGTGGTTTAACGACGTGGAGGACGAAGTTTGATTTGCACATTTTGCCACGCAAGGAGGCACCTGGAGAGAGGCTGCCGGTCTGCAAACTAAAGACGCATTTCCATACGCATCAGCCATGAGAACCGTGGAATATTTGGTGGTTAAGTCAACTATTTTCCTATCAGGCCTCTGGTAGTGGTTTTACAAGAGTAGTTGGGACCCCCCCCCGCACAGAGGGCTACTGCTAGGCTAGGAGGCAGCACGTTTGTCTTAATCAACGTTAGGGTGGGGGCCCTGTTGAGATCTGGCCTAGTTTGGAGGGATGTCATGTTGAGGAGGGAGAGGGCTTGTTTTCTGCTGCTCCAGAGACCAGGACAAGGAGCAATGGATTCAAGCGGCAGGAAAGGAGATCCCACCTGAACCTCAGGAAGAACTTCCTAATGGTCAGGGCTGCCCGGCAGTGGAATCTGCTGCTGCCTCCATGGAGTGTGGTGGAGTCTCCTCCTTCCTTGGAGGTTTTTCAGCAGAGGCTGGATGGCCATCTGTTGGGAGTGCTTTGAGGGTGTTCCTGCATGGCAGGGGGTTGGACTGGATGGCCCCTGGGGTCTCTTCCAACTCTGTGATTGTATGATTCAGTCGCTTGGAGGGAATTTGGATGAGGGCATCTGTGCTTTTGGGTCTTTCAAGAAACACCAGCGACAACCGCGGAGGCCCAGAGGGAGCGTGCAATGCTGGCACAAGGAGTCTTGAGAGGGTCCAGCTGGAAACCTGCTGGACATCCAGCCTCTGGCCTGGTGGGTCTCCACCATAACAAGTCCCTGACAAGATCCCAGCCAGGGACCTGCTGTGTGCCAACGAAAAGCACCCTCGGAACAAATCCTGCAGATCCCTGAACGCCGGTTTCTTCAGGAGTGCCTAGCCCCACTGAGTGGTGGCTGATGGGAACTGCAATTCAACTGTTTTTCCATCCCCAGCGCCAGGAGTGTTGGGTAATTAAAAAGACAACTAAGCCTGGGGTGGTCGTCCTGTACAAAAGCGAACCTACCCCTGGTGTGAACGGTTCCATTTCCTCTTCTTTGAAACCAGAGCACGCCAACCTTTTCTCGCTCCCCGTTCCCCCGAAAGAGACACGCCAGAGCCGTGAAGTTAGTTCTGTTTAATGCGTCTGTACCTGTACACGTTATAAAACACAATCTGGTACAAAAGCCGCTTCCGCCGTACGGTCCAAAAGGGGACAGCGGAGCTAAGGCCACCTGAGGCACGGTGTGGACACTGACAAGCCCAAAGGGACGAGGAGGAGCCGGCCTGGTACAGTAGCGTCTTTTCCCCCCGACCCCGGCAGCTGCTCCCTGCCCAGCGTGGGGAAATAAGTGGGGCAGGCAGAAGACAGGGGGTTAAACCCCAAAGCGTCCTTTAGTAGGCTGCAGTGCACAGTGCCCCCTACGGTAAGGGATCCTAAATGAAAACAAAAAACACAAACTAGATAGTCAATTAACCGCTTTAAATATATATATAAAAAATAAAAGCCTCCACCGGTCTACCTGTCCTTTCTTGGTTCCTCCCTTCCTTTCGTCCCCCTCAGGGCCTTTCTGGCCACAGCCTATCAGGTGTTGGAGGTCCCCACTCTGGACATGCCAGCGTCTCTACCGTCTGCCAGTGGGTATTTTTTTCCGGTTGCTGAGGGCGTGGAAAACAGGAGTTTCCTAGGCAGACTCTGGCTCATCAACAGAACCGGAACAGAACCCCCCATTGCTCCAAAGAGAGGCAGCGCTGCTCCTCCAGCTTCTGCAAATGGCCGGCCCAGGCACTTCTCGCCTCCGGCACCTTTGCTCTTTCTCCCCGGTAGCAGCAGAGGCCGCAGTCGGAGCGAGCAGGGCGCAAGGGCTGAAAGGGTGACCGTAGCCCTCCTCGGGCCGGGCCGGACCGGGCAGAGGCCAGATGGCATTCCGCCCGTCTCCCTGCCAGGGGCTTTTGTTCTGTGGGCGAAAGAAAGGGGAGGAGGGCTTCGGCTGCCCCTCAAGTCTGAGCAATGAGCTGGCTTAAGGTGAAGTGTTCACAGTTCCCTCCATGTCTCTCTCTCTCTCTCTCTCCGTCAGGCAGCTCCCCCTCCGCCCTCCGAGCTTATATGCCAGAATAAATAGCTATGTACAGGACATAAATAAATAGGGCAGGTAGCAGTACACCCCCCCCAACTTGGAGGCAGCAGCAGAGCAGGCGGGGGGCTCGGGGTGACTCCAGCGTAGTTCACGGAACAGGCCAGGCCCTCTGTCACCACGCTGGGGAGGGGGCTTCCCCCACTCCCCTTCCAGGGGTCCCGTGGACCCCACCCACCAGCCCAAGGTCTCCCCCTTACAACTGTGGGGCTGGAGCTGCTGCAAGGGGGGCAGAGCCAGAAGAGGGGCTGGCAGGGTGAAAAGAAGAAAGGGTTGAGCGTGGCAGCCGTTAAGCCAGCAAAGACATCCCTCTCTCTCCCAGAGGTGGGCGAGGGGCTCTTGCGGGTCTCCCCCAACAGCTCTTCCCTTCAGAGGGCAAGCAGGCAGGGCCTTCTTTCTTGTGCCCTGGGGGACCCAGGGGGTCTTCTGACCAGACAGAGGGAGCCCCCTCCTCACTTCAGAGTGGCTCCCGGGACCTTGCCCCCGTCCCAGCCCTGCAAGCAGGATCTCCCCCTTGCCCATAATCCTTTGCAACTGGCTTGCTCCTCCTCCGTCTGTAAGGAACTAAAACCTCCTCTCTTCCACCCCACAGCGGTCGCTGCCTGCCCTCCCGTCTTCCGCTACTGTCAGACCAAGGACGCAGGAGAGCAGCAAAGGCTGCGGAGAGGTCCAGGGAGAGGGCCTGTGCGCCCACCCCTGCAGGCCAGACTGTCCGTACCCCTGCACCGCACGCTTGGGAGAAAGGCAGCTCCTATGCGGGGAGGGGGAGTCCTTGGCCCACTTGCCACCCGCCCCGCCTCAGTCTCGCTTCTCGAGCACAGAGGGCACGTAGACCAGGCTGAGTTCGCTGCCAAAGTTGCAGACGATGGCCGCGTTCTCCAACACCAGGATCTGCCGGGCCGGCTGGGATTCGTTGCTCTTGCCCAGGTAGACGGTTTGCAGGAGGTCCCCGTAGCCGATGTCCCAGAAGGAGACGCAGCCCTGGCCGCCCGTCACCAGCAGGTTATCGGAGATCACTCCCAGGCTGGCCCCACAGCCCATGTCCTGAGGGAAGAGCAAAAGAGGAGAGCAGGTGACGGGGAGAACGAGAAGCGGGACGGAAGAGGGGTCAGCCCCACACAGGGCTTATAATCTCTACTGTTTCCCACTGCCTCCAAAGTCCCAAAATGCAGAACACCAGTTAAAACACGTTTTGTGCTGGAATATTAACACTCAGTATCCATGCTGTCATTGTTTGTTGTCAAATGAATCGTGTGCGAGTGTGTCTGTCCCTTCAGGTCACCCGTTGGCTTGTGGCGACCACATGAATCTCACAGGGTTTTCCTAGGCAAGGAACACTCAGAGGTGGTTTCTGCCAACTCCTTCCTCTGAAATACGGCCTACAGAACCCAGTATTGGCTCTTGGGCCAAGTCTCCTCGGACTTCAAGGAACAAAGAGATCCCCCTGGGAGAAGACGCTTGGCCAAGCGTCCTGGACGCAGGCCTTACAGAAACTGAGAAAGATACTTGGAAGTTGGCCTCAAATTGCCCACCGGTGGCACCACAAAACCCTCCCAGCAACTTCAGGTGGTGCCATTAGCTGCTGCGAGAGTTTGCCCTGCCAAGGTTGGCCAATCTGAAGCACATTTCTAAGTATCCTTCTCAGGCTCTGTAAGGTTCTGGCCTCAAGAAAGCATCCAAGCCGTCTTCAAGGGCAGCCCGAGATACAGGACTTCGCTAGACTATTTGCAACTACAGGGACCTTATGTTTTCTCCTCCCTCCCCAAAGGAAGTAAAGATGCCCAGCAGGAAAACCCCCTGCCGGCCTGCCTGGCCCCCCTCCGAAGGGCAAAACGCTTCCCCCCAATTGTAAGGAAGAGGCCGCCGGAGGCACCTGCTGGATGGAATAGTGCTTGATGCCGGAGCTTCGGTCCCAGATGCTGATGACGTCGTCCAAGCCGCTGCTGATCACGCAGGAGGCCGTGCAAGTCAGGGAGGTGACATCTCCGCGGTGGGCGTACATGTGGCTCACCCGGCTCCCCGTGAGCACGTCCCACAGGCAGATGGCTCCGTCCTGGCCCCCGCTCGCTAGCACCATGGTCTGAAAGGCAGAGGGCACAGCACTCAGACCCCCACACACACACTCTCCCCACTGACAAACGCCTTCACCCACTGGGGCAGCCACTGAAGCCGGGAATTTAGAGTGGAAGCCATTATGCCCCTGGAACAATTATGCCCCCGGATCAGTCTGCTGAAGCCGGAAGAGGATGAACAAAGGAAGACAGAATTCAGGGACAAGAAGTGAGGCGGCCCTTCTCTCCCTCCCACCGCCCTCACAAGCGTGGCCGGTGGGGACGCAGAAGAGGGCCTTCTCTCTGGCTCCCCCCCCGACTCTAAAACTCTCTTCCCAGAGAGACCCTAATGACCCCCTCCTTGTTGCCCTTCCATCGGCAGGCTAAAAGGTTTTATTCCAACAGGCTTTTAAAGCAAGAGCAGGTACAGGTACTGTATTGCTTTAAGTGTCGTTTTGAAGATTTTTTTTTTCCAATTGTACTTATTCTTTTACCAAAGTGAAATCGTTTTAGCACTGTAAATACTTTAATTCTATTTTAATATTCCCTCTTTATATGTTCTTACTTGTACTGTTTATTAAATTGTGAGTACTTTTGAGTCCCAGTCTTGGGAAAAAAGCAGGTTATAAATAAATACAACAAAGACAAGAGCAAAATCAATAATGGTGGCAGTAATGGTAGCTTGCCCCTGCCTTCCTCTGAGGCTGAGAGAGAGTGACTTGATCAAGGCCACCTGGGGAGTTTTTATGGCTAAGAGGAGATTCAAAACTTACTCTCCAACAGTCTTAGTCCAGCAAGGTTGTCCAAATAGCAGGAAATTCATAGAATAACAGGGCTGGAAGAGACCCCAAGGGGCCAGGAAGACACAACTGAAGCCCTCCCTTTGACGGACGGCCACCCAGCCTCTCTTTAAAAACCTCCAAGGAAGGAAACTCCACCGCATTCCCAGGAAGCAGTGGATTCCACCGCTGAACTTGCTCTTACCCTCAGGTAGTTCCTCCTAATGTTTAGGTGGAGTCTCCTAAACATATACTGAAATATGTTTAGACTGAAATTGCATTTCAGGATGCCATTATTCCAGCATTAAATGCGTACATCTTGTGCTTAAGAAACAGAGGCACCTGGATTGGACAGTGCTCGGCCATCATCCGTGTCAAACAATCGGAATGTTCTCCAACCTGTTTATCCTTAGAAGCCGCATTAGCTGCATGAGCTAGCACACAGCATCACCCAAACCAAGGTGGCCACAAGGAGGGATCTGCTTTTTCCTGTCCTGACTACGATCAGTCCCAGGTTGTGTCCATATCTAAAAAGAGACACTTACTGGCCTCCCACAGCAAAGGCCCTCCCGCAAGTACCTCCTACCTGATCCATGTAGACGGCTGTGATTGCGCCCGAGTGGCCCTGCAGAGTGAAGAGGCAGCAGGAATCCTCCAGACGAAATACCTGGAGGGGAACGGAAAACGTATTCAAGAACACCCAAGCAAAAATGAGATGGACATAGACAAAAAATAGGACAAGCCCAATCATTTCAGCCTATGCATTTATTCCAGTGGCCTTACAGAATCAGGAGGTCTCTTCCAATCCCATCTTGCCATGCAGGAACCCACATCAGAGCACTCCCAACAGATGGCCCTCCAGCTTCTGCCTAAAAACCTCCAAAGAAAGAGGAGACTCCACCACATTCTCAGGCAGCATATTTCACTGCCAGACAGCTCTGACCGTCAGGAAATTCCTCCTGAGGTTCAGGTGGAATCTCTTTTCCTGCAGCTTGAATCCATTGCTCCTTGTCCTGGTCTCTGGAGCAGCAGGAAACAAGCCTGCTCCCTCCTCAACATGACATCCCTTCATATCTTTAAACATGGCTATCACGTCCCCTCTTAACCTTCTCTTCTGCAGACTAAGCATCCCCAGCTCTCTGAGCCACTCCTCCCAGGGCATCATGGCTTCCAGACCCTCCCCCATTTTGGCTGCCCTCCTCTGGACACACTCCAGCCTTCTTATACATATATACATAAGACTGAAACATGCTGGGCTTCTTTCAAAATAAAAAGGTGAAAACCATCCACTGACCACTTAGAAACGTATATCCGCTTTTTTCCTAAAAAAGCACCAGCCGCTCCTCCCCCTGCCCGCAACATTCCCTGCGCAACCCTTGTTCCTCACTTACTCTGAGGGTGTGATCCTGACTCCCCGTGACAAGCCGCCCTGCCGCCGCCTTCAGGGCCGTGATGGGCTTCTGGTGGGCGCAGGTGACGGTGTGGGTCAGCTGACACGTGATGACATCGTTGCTGCTGTACATGGGGGAGGGGGAAGGCTGTTCCTCCCTGGCGTTCCTGGGAGAGAGAGGAGAGAGGGGACGGCAGGTGAGTCCGCTTGCACCTTTTCCCAGGTAACATTCCGGCAACTCAAGAAGGGGCAGCTCAGGCTGAAAATCTGGAACACTGCCTTGTTTTCCACATCTGCTTCCAAGAGCCATCCCTTGCAGACCTAGATTATCACCACGACTTACTACAGGTTGAGTATCCCTTACCCAAAATGCTCCAAAATCCAAAACTCTGAAAAGCAGAAGCCAGTCTTCTTCCTGTAGGGAACATGAGGGAATTAAGAAAGCTCATTTGGGACCGGTGCATATGCGCAGTCCCCAGTGAGCCTCTAATTCCCTCATGTTCCCTACAGGAAGAAGGCAAGAAGGGGAGAACTAACTAAAAAGAGAGGAAGAATGGTATACAGATATTCCAAAATTTGAAAAAACCGAAAATTGGAAACACCTCCGGTCTCAAGCATTTTGGATAAGGGATACTCAACCTGTGTTAGCCGAACAACTTGGGCTGCTCCCCAAGAGGCTCCATTACCAGCAGTGTGGGCAACCCTCTTACCTCGGAATTGGGAGTGATCCACAGAGGTGTGTGTCCTCAAGGAATAGAAATCCAGGGAGCCATTCAGCCGGGCCGCAACAATCCTGTTTGAGAAGCAAAGACCAGCACACCCACATGTGCACTCTCATTACTTAAACTGTTCCAGAACTCACCCCTAAGGCTAAAACCCTTCCCAAATTAGCTTCACTATTTGACTGAAAACACCAAGAACAATAACTATGAAGCCAACGGGCAGGATCAATCCTGAAATATTCAATCTGATAAAAGGCTAAAGTCCCACTAATTACACCAAAAACAGTTCATTTATTTAAAGGACAAAAGACTCATATAGAATCATAGAGTTAGAAGGCTAGAGTCCCTGATCAAGTAGGATTTCCAGAGAGAGCATCCACAGCAGGCAGCTGTCCAGCCTCTTTCTGAAGATGTCTGGAGGAGACCCCATCACCTGTCTAGGCAATTGGTTCCCTTGTCAAACCACATCCTGCCGGGCTCACTTGGGAGCAGAAAGCAGGTTTATGAGTTCAGCCGGGCAGATCCTCTCGCTAACACTACCTCTGGCCTACAGGTCCTGTCACCAAAGATTCACTGCAAGAGTAAGCAGGTTCGTTACCTGCTGTTCAGGAAGATGAGGGAGGTGATACCAGACTGGCCGTCATCATTACTGCAACGGAGAGTGCCTTCGATGGCATCCCACACCTGAAAGCAAGGAAAAGGAGGTGCTTGCTCTCCCTCCAACCTGGACACCCGAGTCTTCAAAGGTGGAGTTCCCACATTTTCCTCTTCCGGCTAAGACCTAAATGGCCCACTGAAGCTCTCCAGGACAGCCCCTGGCAGAGTGATGCGTCTCCAGCCCAGCCCACCCTGCCGACACGCATACAGAGTGTCTGCCTTCATTCCTGGAGGCCTCGGCCAGAGGTGAAGTATCAAAACGGACTGCAGCCCAACCGTTCTAGCCCAGAAAGCCAAACTGCTGGCCTGTCTGGTCCAACGCGGGGCTGCTCCTGAGGGCCAATGGCAGCTCTCCAAGGCCTGAAGCGGAAGGAGGGCCCATTCCTCACACTACGCTCTCATGGAAATGGATAAACTCTTTTGATTAAAGAAAAATCATTAAAAATGTTTTCTGAAGGACTGGAAACCACTGATTGACTTTGTGAAAAATAATGAGGATGATTTGGTGACTGCTGGATTTATTAATTAATATGAGTTGACTACACAGACAAAGTGTAACCTACAGATAAGATTGAGAGAAGTAGATTTTAAGAGTTAAAATGTATTTGCAGAAGAGTTAATTGGAAGTTATCTTTCTTCTTTTGCTATTGCATTAGTCATAGTTTTTCTTTTCTATATATGCATATGTAGTGGTTGGGATGGCTGCACTGGAATGTGTGCTAAGATTTGTATTTCTTTTTTTGTAGTTTGCTTTTTATGGTATGTTAGTCAACTTTTAGTCTATGTAGATTTTATCTGAAAATGATTTATTAAAAAAAAGAAACTGAACAAGGAGCAGGAGGAAACACTTCCTGACCCCAAAGCCACCCTCCCCAGCCACTCGCTCCTTCTTCCTTACCTCCAGCCTCCCGTTGCTCCGGCCGGCCACAATGAGGTTTCCCTGCAGCTCCAGGCTCCAGATGGAGCTCTCAAAGTCCCCTCCTCCCCAAGAGGGAAGAGGGGGTGCCTTCTCCATCCCCATACAGGATTCTTCACCCAGGCTGCACCTGCGCGCCCCCCAGTCTCCTTCCTCACCCCCGCTGGCCTGGGGGCTGAAGGCTGCCTGTCCGTGGGGGGTGGAGAAGCCCAAGATGTTCCCGCCATTCAAGGTGTTCTGCTCCTCGTAGACCTTCTCCACCAGGCTGCAAAAGTCGTAGCCCGTCTCCTTTGGCCGGCAGCAGACGGCACGGTGGCGGGGCTCCGGACCGTCCGCTTTGGCATGCTCCGAGAAGTTTGTGTCGATGAGGGAGGTGAGGTCTGGCTGATCGCTGAACAGTGGGGGCTGCAGGGGGCTCCGAGCCCTCTTGAAAGGGCGGCTGCCTTCAAAAGGGTCATCGGGGCTGTGATCCCAGCAGTCCTGGTAGTCAAAGATACCACTGTGGTCTCGGCGCAGCCTGAAACACAATGATATTTTAATCATTATCAGTTTCACAGTCTGCCCGGGGTTACTGACTGGAATTTGGGGCCATCAGTGACTAGGCTGCTATCCAAGAAGTTAGGAATCTGTGAGGTATTGTTAGGTAATTCCAAGCAGTACAAGTACTGCCCCCTTATCCGTGGTTTCAGATACCTGTGGTCAAGCGCGGTCCAGAAACACTAAATGGAGCATCTCCTAAAGATAACCACAATCCAGAACAAGACTAGCAACCTCTCTGAGAGGTTTCCTGCACAGACCTACCCTTGCTTTGGAATGACAGTGAGGCAGTCACCAGTCTGAGCGTCCCACACCCGGATCTGGCCCACCAAGCAGCAGCTGACGAGCAGCATGCCGTCGTTAGCCAAGCATTCGATGTCCTGAGGAAAAGAAGAAAAAGAGCAGGCGCTTGAGCAACAGAGAGACGGGAGGGACGGACCTGCCCTTCTGCACAGTGGGAACTATCAGGAACATTTACAAAGAAAGAGCAAAACTGCCACAATCTTGGATTTCAAGACAAAGCTGGGAAACAACAGTCTAAGAGCAGGAAAAAGGAGATCAGCAGGAATCAATGTGAAAGGCAGCAGAAGATTAAGACAGCCTAGGAAAATAAAGACTTGGTAGAATAACATTCCTTCTTTCCCTTCTTTGAGTAACATTATTTTCTGTTGCGTCTTCTGTAATTCAGAATGAGCAATACAGAACAGAGAATTCGCACACCCTGAACCAGAACAAGCATCCACACAAAACGCTTCAGCCTGCCTGCGTGGCCCACTCCCCGGCAGCTTACCATGAGGTGGCCCCTCAGCACTAAGGGAATGATCTCCGTCTCTGGAGGGGAGTAGCCGTAGTCGTCACAGGGCAGGTCCCCCTTCCTCCTCCGGCTGTGGGAGAGTCCATTTTGCCCATAGTTTTTGGGGCACAGAACTTTGTATAGGCAGAAAAGCAGGAGGACCAAAAGGATGCCAGATGCCAGGCCCAAAGCGGCAACCCTGGAGGGGAAATGGAGGAGGAAGAAATGAGGCAAGGCCAAAACCCTCTGACCCAGGTCCAGCCTTCGGAAGGCAACAGGCCCACAGAGAGGCTGCTGAACTGGCCTTGAAACCAACTCTGTGGGGCAGTGGATGTCGGAATCTAAGAATTTTTCATTAGGTCTCCACTTTGGGAAAAGCTGCAGCACGAAACCGTATCATTCACCTCCACACAACGTCCCTTCCCACAGGGGTTGCTACAGCCATGTAGAAGCCAGTTACTAAAAAATATTACAGCAGGAATGTGAAGGTGTAACCCTCTAAAAGCTGCTAGACTGCAACTCTTTGCTGGCAGAGTTGATGAGAGATGTTGCCCAATGCCATCCAGCACCAAAAAAGCCAATGCAATTCCAGGCTGCATCAAGAGGTATACATAAGGTCATTTCTGCCCTACACTGTTATAGTGCTATTATTCCACTTTCAACATCCCCTAGATTCCTTGCCTTTGTGGTTTAGGGAGGGGCCTTTAGAATGCTCAGCCAGAGAGCTCTTGGGCTTCAGTAAACTACAAATCCCAGGATTCCACAGGATGTTGAAAGTGGAATAAGAGCACTGTAACAGTGTAGTGTGGAAATGGCCTAAGATCCAGACCAAGACAACTCACCACCCTGCTCTAGCCTGCTTTGGTCAGACTCACCTGGAATACTGCACCCAGTTCTGGATTTCACAATTCAAGGATATTAATGAGCTGGATCATGTCCAGCGGAAGGCAATCAAAATAGTAAAACAGAACCAAACCCTATGAGGAACAGCTGAGGTAGCCAGATACATAAAATTTAAAAGAGAAGACGATGATATTGGTCTTTAAATATCTGAAGGGATGTCGTATAGAAAATGGAGCAAGCTTGTTTTCTGCTGCTCCAGAGACAAGAACATGGACCAATAGATTCAAATGACAAGACAGAAGACTCCCTTAGAGATGGAAGGGCCCTTCCTTAGAGGCCTTTAAACAGAGATGGATTGGCCATATATAATCTAAGCAGACAGCCACAAGCTAGAAAAAGCTCAGAAACCACCATGAGTGTTCCAAGCGCCGGGCCCACTTGGGGCCTATTATTCCCTCCCACCCTCAGGGCTTTCAATTCCTGGTCCCGCCCAGCCCTCTTTCAGCTCTCTCACTTGTACAGCGTGACATCCCGATGCCCATGCATTTTGGGCATGCCTTCAGCCAGTGGGTCTGGCTTCTCTGCCTTCCCACCACTCAAGGAAAAGAAAGTCTGGTAGCGATTTGCCTCGTGAGGATGGCGGGCCTCTAAGGCCTCCTGCGGATTCAGGTACAGCGTGACTGGGATCACTGGCAAGATGCTGATGTACCTGTATTGAGGAAGAAAAAAAGGAAAAATAGAAGTGATGGACCAAGGTTGAAACAAACAGGAACAAGAGGCAGAAATGCTTTGTTGGACCATTCTAGAGGATGACAGTTGAAGGAGAAACACAAAGCAAGGGGCCCCGAGATGAAGCAAATCAATCCACCAAGTCTCTCCTGGCAGGGAAGTGGCCACGACAGCAGTGGTGAGGAAAAGGACCCCAGCAAGTCTTCTCATGTCTTCCAGCTTAAGGACACCCATCCAGCTTAGCCTTTTCCATGTTAAAGAAGAACTACTTAGCCAAGCTAAGTGGTAAAGATAATTCCTAGGTCCCAGGGAATCTGCCTTTATAACTAGTCGGATTACTAGTCCACCTAGGCCATTATTAGCCACTCTCACTGGCATAAGCTGTTCATGCTTTCAGACAGAAATGAAGCTTTCCCATCTCCTGCTACCTGGTCTTCTGAAGTGAGGAGGCCAAGGTCCTTCTGAATGCAAGGCAGGGTTCTGACACTATCTGAGCACCTTACACATACCTCTCTGTCAACTCCAAACAGCGCAAGTTTGCTTAAATCTCCGCTTTTCATACATCAAAAAAAAAAAAAAAAAATCTGTGTTTGGAAAGGACAAACCAATTCTGCCCTGGCAACTACTTCCATGAGGAAAAGTAAAACCTCAAACATTTGAAGTTAATAGGACACAGAAAGATGCAAATTGTGCTTCAAATGGTTATGTAAGATGGTCACATTTATAGCCAGTCACATCTGGCATCTTTTTTAAAATAATTTTTAAGAGATGTTTAAAACATACATTAAGAATAACATAGATTAAGGAAAAAACATAGAAAACTGTGATACAATAAAGTAAAAAATTTAAAAGTGCAGAACAAAGATAAGGAAAAAAGAAGGCAAGGAAACAGTGGCTTCTGATTTTAGTGAATATATACACATATATTCATATTTCTTTCTCCAAAATTACAACACATTTCCTTCTTGTGATACCCTACTCTTTCTAATCATCAAAACCTAGTTACCAAGACATTTTTTCCCACAAAAAGTCTGTAAGTGTTTTCCAGTCCTTAATAAATGTCACTAATAACCTTTCTGTAATCCAACCAGACAATTTATCACAAGTGGCATCTTTCTGTGTCCTGTTATCACACTCTGATCCCAACCTCACAATGACGTAAACACTATATACCTGTTGCTTCAATGTTAACTTCATCAGTATATCTAAGGAAGTGGATCCTGTTCACACAAAATCTCACACTGTTCTCTTAAACATCCTGCTAGATCCTGTTTTTCTCCATCTGCCTTTCCTTCTAATGTGGAAAAGAGACTAACACAGCTCTAGCTTTGAAATCTCTCCTGTCCAGAACCACAGTGCTGCCTCCACAGAAGAACTCACCGTTTGGCCAGCGTGATGTTGTAATAGCTGAAGAGAGAGGGCCAGTGCCGGAAGGAGAGCTTCCTCCAGAGCTCCTCATCTTCTGCTCCCCATGTCACTTCCGCCTTGGGGCCCAGCTCTGGCCGCCCGCTGCTCCTGCTCCTCTGTAGCTCCTCCGCTGCTGCCTCGACCTGGAGATTTCCTTCCTGCCGGCTCAAGGAGTCCAACGTCTGATTTCCTGACAGCTGCTGCACAGGGTCCGAAGGGAAGATGGAGAGGGACAGCTTGGCATCACCAGTGGGAAGGACCTCTCCGGGCACTGGCATGGCGGGCAGCCCGCTCTCCCCCAGGGGGCTTTGCTCGGTGACTTGCGACGCCAGGTAGGGGCGCAGACCTGCTGGGTCCGTGTAAAACAGGATGCCGATCCAGACCACTGTCCCAGTCTGCAAAGGAGACAATGCAAGAAAACCAGAATGTTACAGCCATGTGGTGAGCTGCCCTCGCCTGCCTCCACATACACTTTCTGCTGAGACCAAAACTTCCACAAAGGATCAGAAAAAGAGGTTTATGTGACATCAGAAATACTCAGCCTGGTTGCAAGGGCAAACCCTGGCTCTCTCAGCAGAATTTGATAAGCAAATTTCCTGATAAGCTGATAAACAAATTTCCTTTATCTGTAAATTCGCATTCTCTCTCCTGGGCCATATAAAGGTACAAGGAACAGTTATTTGTTCCTCACTCCATGCCTGCTGGAAGAGATTGGTCTTTACTGCTGGTTTATATACAGGCAGCGTCTCAAGCAGACAAATCTCTTCCAGAAGGTCATTCCACAGTCTATGGGTGCCAAACAAAATGTCCTTGGGAAACAGTCAGCCCACTGTTTGGCTGACAGAAGTGGATGTCTCCCAGAGGAGCTGAATGTTATGCCCTATAAGGCCCTACACAGCTTGGGTCCAGGCTATCTGAAGGACCGTATATCTCTAGACGAGCCTGTTCCAGCTCCACGTTCCTCCAGAGAGACCTTTCTCTCTGTCTCACTAGCCCCCAGTCCCATTTGGAGGTAACAAAGAAGAGGGGCCTCTCAGACTCCCTCCCTGCTCTCCTTCTGTTGGCTTTCCCCCCTTCCTCCAGCAAAGTTTTTAAACCTACACCACACTCCCAGAAGCCATTCTGGCACAGAGCTAGAGAATACCATGATAAGCCTCTGAGCCAGCCGGGTCCTGGCAAAGAAGTAGATCACCCGCAAGCGCTTGGGGAGGCGCAGATTCCGGAAGGAAGAGGGCTGAAGGGTGATGGTGTGCAAGGTGGTGGAACGCATGGCCGGCTGGCGCTCATATCGCCGGGAGTGGCTGGACGGCTTAGCGGGGGCCACACAGGCCTCGGCCGGGAGCCGCTTGTTCAGGTCTGCAAGCTGCCAAGAGAAGGGAAGCAGAGGGAATCAGAAGACAGAAAGCATGAAAAACCACAACAGAAGACAGAAAGCATGAAAAACCACAACTTCTTCATGCAGCCTTACCTGAAATGCTTGGGACTAGAGGTGTTTTGAGTTTTTTCAGGTTTTGGAATATTTGCATATACATAATGAGATTATATACCATTTTATTTGACAACGGGTCTGCTCTTTTATCATTCTTCTCCAAAGAGGATGACATAAAGCAGGATATGAATTAAATCAAATAAATTTCTTTGCATCTGTCACTTGATTTTGGGGGGGATTTTACTTCATAAAGTCATCGCTGGAGGACTTGACTGTCCTAATAAAAAGCAGCCAAAAAACAACTTCCAACTCCCTGAAATAAAACGACAGAATCTTACCTCCATCCGTCGAATGTCAATGGACAGGACGGTGGTGAAAAAGAACATCTGGAGAAAGAAGTCAGACACCAAACCAACCACAGCAAAGAGGCAAAATTCCTGCAAGGTAGAAGGGGAGGGTCCCAAGGAGAGGAGGGATGATAATTAACAAAATCCACTAAGTCAGCTCTGCCTCTCCCAGCAGAATGAGCCCCGTGGGAGAGAGGAGGGAATTTCAAGCTGGAGTGGTCTGTGTGTGTGGCTGGCATCGTCAGGGACACAGACACAGGTACGTTTCCCTTACACCTATGGCCTTTTCTGAGGGCTGCAGCAGTTGATATACTCCCCTTCTCCCCTGCAATGATCAAAGGCTCCTTGTCCAACTTACTGACCAGCCTCTGAAGGCCCCTGCAAGGCAATTCCCTGATTCACAGGGAGCAGGAGAATCTCAGAAACATCTTCCAACAGCCAGAGGTGAAATAATAACAGAAGTACCAAGACCCAGCAGGGTCCTCCAGAGGTCTCAGCTGCTGTAATAATTTCACTTGTCATAGAAACCTAGAGTTGGAAGAGACTTCAAGGGCCATCCAGCGCAACCCCATTCTGCCATTTAGGAAGACACATGGCCATCCAGCCTCTCTTTAAAAACCTTCAAAGAAGGAGATGCCACCACACTCCCAGGCAGCTGCCTATTCCACTGCTGTACTGCTCTTACATCAGAAAGTTCTTCCTAATCTCTTTTCCTATAGTTGGAAGCCACTGCTCTGTGTCCTAGTCTCTAAAGCAGCAGAAAACAAGTTTGCCCCATCTTCCACAAGACATCTTTTTAAATATTTAAACATGGTTATCATGTCTTCTCTTAACCTTCTCTTCTCCAGGCTAAACAAAGCCAGCTCCCTAAGGTGCTCCTCAGAGGGCTTTGTGGTTTCCAAGCCTTTTACCATTTTGCTCACTCTCCTCTGAACATGTTCCTGCTTGCCACTATCCTTCTTGAACTGAACACAGTATTCCAGGTAAGGTCTGACCAAAGCAAAACAGAGTGGTACTATTACTTCTCTCAACCTAGACACTATACTTTTATTGATGCAGCCTAGAATCACATTGGCTGTTTTAGCTGCCACATCACACTGCTGACTCATGTTCAGCCTCCAGTCTTTTAAGACATCTAGATCTTTTTCCTGCGTACAGCACAGGCAGATGCTTCTGAGATCCTGTCCGCTCTCCACAAAGTAGGAGCAGCTTTGCACAAGAAATGGGGATTTCAGATGCTGTTTAGTGTGTCAGATTAGTGGTGGCACATGGCTCAGCCTAGGGCACGTCCCACTACACTGAGCCATACAGGACCTACAGCCTGTGTTTGTGAACCTTCTTGCCTACCAGCATGGCAACTCAACTGCTTGAGCACCCACTCCACCTCTTGGTACAAGAGCAACGGAAATGCCCAAGATGAGTTGTTCAAAACTCGAAGTGGTTATGTGGGTGGAGCTCTTGGCACACTCAAGAAAAACTGTGTTAGAGAGGCAAGGACGAGGGGTGGGATAATGAAGGAATACAACACTTGATATCATAGGCACATGGCTTGGGACAAAGGTAAAGGTCACTGCAGCCTTGGCCAAACTGGTGGCTCTCCAGAGGTGTTGGTCTATAATCCCCACAAACCCAAAACCTTTCCCCATCTACTCCAGAGAGAATAATGCACAAAGACAAGGGACAGCATCTCTGTAGTGAAGCCCACAGCAGAGCTCAGTGCTAAAAAGAAATTTCTAAGACCTCCTGGCTGGTCACGGGATACTTTGTAAAACTCAGCAACACAATTCATACCCACCGATTGCTTTCTTCTTATGGCCTCTGAGATAACCTCAGCCCAGAGAGTCTGGCTTGGGAGGGGATCTTTCTGAATTACTCATTCCTCAATTCAAATAGAGCTGTTATCACAATCTTTAAAGCCCCAAGTGTGCAGCAGCAGAAACTGCAGGAAAACACCAGATCTAGTGAATGCCACTGCACACTATGGAAGGCTAGCCGTGCTCCAGGAAAGGCCTAATTCTGACCTTATCAGAGGAAAACTCCCACACACTGTAACACATAGAGGCTCTGGTTCCTAATCTATTTGTTATTCATTATCCTATTTTATCTTGCGATTTATAAATATTGGTGTTCAAAGTACATTCCAAGTTTGACTTGATTAGTCTTCACATTTTCATGGTACACCTTTATATCCGATTGTTTAAAAAAAAATGTGTATCTGGTCCTTGGGAGTGTTTACACATCACTCAAGAAAGCCAAGATAAGTAAAATCAGGGTGGCTAAGAAAGAGTAAATTCAGGGCATAAAACACATACAATAATCCCTGTTTTCAAGATGGAAAACTAAGACTGGGCTAAGGTTGGGGAGAATTCAACTGCAGTTTGTATTTCAGAGCAACTGCACCTAAATTTACAGTTTTTTTAAAAAAAATATTTGGAATGCAAAGAATATGAGTGCTTAATAAACTGAGTGAAAAAGAAATCAAGACAGACAAACCCTGGAACCAGAACACTGAGTGCTTAACTGTTAAAAGTTTACATTTAAATCCTCCTGTAATTACCTGCAGCAGTGCTGAATTAGAGTGGTCATTTTGTTTGGAAAAACTCCTCATCTTTAACACAGCAATGGGCATAGTGTGGCCCACTCCTATTTTAACAGATACATGGTAGGCAGGTATAATATAGGCTATATTCCATGTTCCATGCTATATACATGCTATATACATACTGAATTTGACTGAACCATATGTGTGAAATATCTGCTTAATTTTATTTTTGTGTACGTGTGTGAAAAAATTATTTCAGTTTCCAAATGACGCTATCCAGGACGGGAAGAATTATAAATCTTAGCATCTGAATGTGGGAGAAAGGGAAACGCCCAGATTTTCCCATTCTCGGCTGAGAGGTGGCCGACATCCTATCCAGTCAAAGAGGAAGGACTTGAACCCAAGGCCTGCACTGCGTCCAGGTTGCACTGAATGCAGGTGGCTTCTGTGCAGAGTTGATTAGCCAGCTAACATAAAGGAGAGTCCACAGGGAACTGGCCACTCTGCAACCTGTACAAGTGATGCAACTTTCATTTTTTTAATATCTGTCTGAACTACCCACATTGGCATGCTTTTCTTAGTCCTAGATGGAAGCCATTCAGCCCTGCCTTTGCCTTCTTAGAAGCACTGTGATCCTTCATCTGGCTCTCCTAGGCAAAGTGTGGATACAAAAGCAATAATGAGAAATGGAAAGCCTGTCTGCTGGTGGCTGCAGTACGACGGCTGACCAGAATCACAGTAGGCGGCAGCCTGTGGAGGTCCCAGACTTCCTCTTCTCAGCCAATTAAGTGCCAAGGTCATGGTTTAACGGGGTCAATTCAGTTCCCTATCTCTAGGACGCCTTGGACTCTGACAGTCACATCGTGCATTATCTCATTAGTGTCCTTCAGGCTCAGGGACGCAGATAAGGAAACAGATACAGATCCATAGCTAATTTTAGGGAGCAACTGCTGTTAGTGTGAACAGGGCATGCAGAAATCTGGGCTCAAAGAAATGAGATTCTGACTGTTCTCGTTAGCATTCAAAATCTACCCATCTCATAAACTCCATATATTAACAATATGCAAAACGTAAACACAGTGAAAGGAAAGAGGGAAAAACTAACACCACTATAATAATCACTCTCCCAAGTGCTCGCTGGAAAATGTTCGCCTTACAGTGGGCTTCCAGGGAGAAGATTGCTGGAAATCTTCCTAAAGTCATCACAAGCTGCTGTCAGCAAACCATAGACCTTTACTTAAATAGTGACAAGACATATTCTCCAAACTGTGTGCATGTCTCAACCCACTGAAGGATTTTAGTGATCAAATGTAGTACTTTCTCAACTCTAGACATCCTGCAAAGGCAACAAGTACCCAACACAGACAGCTGAGGTACACCTATCAGCCAAGTCCCCTCAAAACTTGCTCAGCACCAACTTCATCAGCCTCCAGCTCTAGTATCCAAGGACAACCTCCCAAGAGATGGCACCTCAGGAGAACAGAGGCCCAATTCTTGCATGGAAGGGGGTTGTACTAGATAGCCCATGTGGTCTCTTCCAACCTTACAATCCTATGATTCTGTAATTCAACTATCCCCAAGTGTAAATCCAGGTTAACATACAATCACAAAGTTAAATGTCTTTTTCTTCCAGTTTTGGCATTTGTGGATGACAGGGAGGGAGCATAAAATGCTAGGAAATATGTGAGAGGAAAGCAAGGAAGTGGGCCTAAGCAGAAGACCTCACACTCACTCACCAAGGGTGACAAGATGCCTCCCCAGGTGACAGTGGATAAAAATGTCCCAGCATTCCCTGACCCTGACAATACCTGAATGGCTGGGACAAGGGTGAAGTAACCGATCAGGATAATCCCCAGCTCCGTGGCCATGTTCTTCATAATTGACCAGCTCTCGTTGCTCAAGCCTAGAGGGGAAAAAAGGGGAGGCAGACAAAGCTCAAAGCCAGGGATCTGGGGTGGGAAAAGGCAGCAGTAGGATTCTCCTCTACTTCCTTCTGTCTTTTAATAGATTTTTAAATGTTTTTTAATTCTATAGATTCTTCAATTGCACAATAACAATATCTCTTATAAGCCTTTACTGATGTTTGTATGTAATGTTAGTATGTATTTGCTTTAATTTTCATAAGCTGCTTTAAGTCCTAGTACTGGGAAAAGCGGGGAATACAAATGAATAGATCTAGCATGGTATAGCAGTTTGAGTGCTGGAGCAGGACTCCAGGAGACAAGGCCACTGGATCACCTTGGGAAAGTCTCACACTGGCCAAGAAAACCCCAGGATAGTGTTACCCTAAGTCTGAATCAACCTGAAGGCACACAACAAAAAATAAATAAATGAAGAATTAAAATCATAATAATTGTATGCCTGCCTGATTGAAAACACCCGAGACAAAAGCATCTTCAAAGGCTGCGATACTTGGGAAAACTTTAACTGATTAAACAACCCCCTTCCTTAACAGCTCAAACTCAGAAGGTTGACAAAGCCCAAAAATGAAGCATGCCTAAGATTCTGGTTTCGTGCCTGTGGCGCTGAACCCTCAGCCCATTTTGCATTCAGAGGGAAGCAGAAAAGCTGGCTCTTCCTCACTGCAAGTGGTTTTGCCTCCAGCTAGACGTACTTGGACACATTATGGTGTGACCAGGGCAACGTGAAGGAAGAATGCTTCCATAGCTGGTGCTTTGTAAAGAACAGCATGTGCACATTCTTCAGAGTATGTTTAAAGCAACGTCTAGAGGCATACAAGATAAAGGGGAAAAACAGGTTCTCTCTCACTAATTAATATTCTCACTTTCAGATGGTTTTAACTCTGTAGATTTGATTGTTTTGGTAAATCACTCAGACACACACACACATTTTACTGACATTTTTGTATGTTTTTTTAATCTGTACTGGTTTTAATAATTTGTAAGCTGCCTTCAAGAGCCAGTATGTACTGATTTGAGCACTGGATTATGACTCTGGAGACCACAGTTTGAATCCCTGCTCAGCCATAGAAAGCCACTAGATCACCATGGGCAAGTCATACTGTCTCAGCACCAAAGGAAGGCAAAGAGAAAGCACACTAAAAATGACAAAATTGTCTCTACACCCTCTATGGGTCACTGGAGAGGAAAAAATAGTTTTCAAAACTATTTTTGGGACAGGATGCAGTTCTCCACAATCACCTGGACAGCTAATGCAACCCGCCCCCAAGTCCCTGACAGTTGCCTACACCTGGCTAAATGAACCAATGGCCTGGCCCAATTCATCATCTTTGCTCCACACTGAATGGACGCTCCTCTTTTCCACATACCTTGCGCAATCCGCAACTTCACTTCCAGGTCAACTGGAGTGGAAACGACAGATTTAGTGAGAACCAACACATTCTCCAGGCCAATCACAACCACCAGGTAAGGGAAAATCTCCCTAGAAAAGAAATGAAAATAAAAACAGAGACAAAATTTTAGAAACTCTGCTCAGGAACAGGTGGTTAATGGAAGGGGCAAAAACAGACAAAGTACTTGCCTGGACAAAGTGGACAAAGCAACTCACATTCTGAGATGATTGTCTCCATAAATCCAATAAAACAAGAATTCCCAGGCCAAGATTGGTTTCCATTGTAAAATAAATACACTTAGGAAGGCAAGCAATATATTTTCCTATGAATAAAGACATCTGTCAAAACATACTTCAGATGCCAATGGCTTGCAAGCCAACAAAAGAGCAAATAAGGTAGCTGGGCTCTCAGTCAACATGGCACAGATCCAAGCTGTCCTCGACACCGCCAGTCAATGTCCACTCAGCAAAGGGAAGCCCCGGCCTTGTTGCACAGACAGCCCATACTGTGTTGGTACAAAGTGCAGGCCGTGGGGAGAGAAATGTGGCAATGCTCTTCCATGTTTGCGTAACTGTGTCAGCTGTTTGCATAAGATGACCACGATGCCAGGGTGTTACAAAGAGCAGACAGTTGGAAGAGAAGAGAAAGGACTGAACATGTCTCAAGACCCTTTGGGAGAAACTCTGCACTTCACCCAGTCCCCTAGTTTTTGGGGAGGGGCATCTCTTTCCTTTTACCATTAGCTTTGTAAGGTGCAGACAGCAGAACTGTTAAATCAGACAATGTTCTGCTTCTTTTCAAGAATGTGGTTCCTGCTTAAGCTTAACTCCCAAACCATGAGGCCTGGAAAGTTGCTCCCTTTTAAAAACAGAAAACATGGCACCCCTCCAGAAACTAGTAGGTGCATTTCTTACTGGAATGGAATCCAGACTTAAACAGTATGCAGAAGGAGTTGCAAAAGGAGTGTAGACTCAGATTCATACCTTTAGGCAGATATTCATACTTTTATGATGTGAAAAATCTAGAATCTCTAGACCGGGCTTTCCTTTGTCTAAACTAGAGATGTACAATTTCCAGAAATTTTGGAGTCATGGGGAGAAAAAAAACTTTTCTTCCTCAAGGTTATAGAAGGATTGTTGTTTTTCAAAAAAAAAAAAGGGAAATTTTTGGAAAAATTGAAAAAAGCAATTTTAGAACCCTTCAAAACTCAAAGTCACTTTGTTACTTTAAATCAACATGTTGGTTTAGCACAGAATCATCATGTTTGATACATAAAAAGTACAATTTATTCAGAAAATAATTACAAACTGGTTTTACTGTTTTAATTTTTCTTACAAATAGAGCTACAAGGTCCTGAAGAAGAAGAAACCATTAGTTCTTAGTTGAACTGGAAAATCACACTTGGAGGTAAGCAGCTGGTTCTTCTTTGAACATCAGCACTTCAAAGAAGAACCAGCTACTTACCTCTAAGTGTGATTCTTCAAGTGCCCATCCATGAACTCACACAAAACTGAGTCTTGCACATGCACAGAAACAACCATATTCTACACCTGAGTAGCTTTTGGCAGCAGTCCTCCCAATTCTGCATGTTGGTGAACACCAAAAACTACTTCCTGAATGTTGGGGTCTGCCATTCTAAAATGAGGAAAATGCTAGACCGGGGAAGTGGACGGGTTGCATGCTTACAGACTTACCCTCCATTGAGTGTAGGTGTCAGGCCAAAGAGAGTGCACAGACCAACGGACATGAGGAGAGAACTAAGAACCGTCACAACTGCAGCCAAAGCCAGGCCCCATTTTGATTTCACCATGTCAATCTTGCCTGAGGGAGAGACCATTTGATGGCGTCAAAGACATAAAGGCAGAACTCAAAACATCAGCTCTTTGGATAGAGAGAAAAGGCAACCAAGAGCTTTCTACAGTTTGAAGGGCGAAAAGATGAGCGGGTCTCCCCACATGCTGACGCACACTGGCGTTATCTTGGGTGACACACCCTCAAAGCCATCCTTGAAAAGCACCATGTAAGGAAGTGAGACAAACTTCAAAAGGCCAAACGTTGCCTCGACTATTAAGTAAGGATTTTCTCCAAAACACAAGGCATTTTTAAACCTATTTTCAGCCATATCTGTCTGCTCACAGACAAACCATGGGAACAGGTCTCCTTCTCCTGCCTGCTTCCAAGGACAAGGAGAGGCCTGGGGGCCATAGACCCTCCCCCAAAACCCCTCAGACTCACGTGTGGAGAAGTAGATGTAAGCAAAGAGGATGATGTAGGTGGTGACCAGGGGGATCAGCTCGGCAATGCCGATCTCCTCCTTGAAATGGACATGGACGATGTGATCCTCCCGCAGGGTACAGTTGGGGCTGGGGTGCAGCAACTTGAGGCGGGAGCGGAGGCTGGAGAGGAACCTGTTGCAAAAACAGAAAGGAGGCGTAGGTCGGCACCAGACTCCCTTCCCTAACACAGGCCTTCTCAGGAAAAGGTCTTGGTGGCTTCAGCAGGACATCACAAAAGCCAGAGGAGCTTCAAAGGAGACCTGAACGAGGCACTGAGGGGTTCTTAGGCAGAAAACTGCCAAGGTTTAAGGGATGCACTGGCCTCCCAGAAAACCTTGGAGGGCTTCCCCTTCCTCCTTAAAAGATTTTTAAAAAGACTGACCAAAATGTCCCTCAGTGCCCTCAAAGGAGCTTAGGGGACAATTTAGCCAAATTGTTGTTGCTGTTAACCAAAAAAAAGGGACATGGCAAAATTGACTTCTATAGCCTCAGAGGGGGTGGAGGTGGGAATATTCTGGGGCCACAAAAAAGCGAAGAGGTTGCAGGGGGCTTTTGGGCCACAAAAACATCCTTGTGGGCACCATGGAGAACTATAGGCTATACTCTCCCCTGACTTAGGAATAGGGAACAGGAACTGCTGTCACAAAAACAGTAAGAGTATGGTGTATAAAGGTGCTTTCTCACCCACCAAGCTGTAAAGAGCTTAGACTGCAGAAGCCCTGGAATATGTGAGAGCCAATTTTTAAACTATCTGTATGTGCTGCATTAACTGTCGTCCAGTCATACCTCTGCACAGCCCGGACATGTATTGCACATATTGTCACAAGAAAAAAAAAGTTGTTAATGCTTAAACTTTAATCACAGGGCACAGATAACACTCAGCAGCATAAGCACTGTTTTTCTAACTTGCACAGAAGCTGTAAGAAGCTTGGCATTGCACTCGTTCTGAATTGAGCCTCAATAATTTTTTTTCCAAGCATGATCCCAAAGTGTAGTCGGATTTTTGCAACTAGTTTTATTGGCATTTAGAGTATAAAACTTGACTTTAAAATGGGAAGTACTTGACAACTGAGATACAAGCATGAACTTTAAGTTCTACAGAAAATATATGGTAGGGCTCATTAAAGTCTTAGGGGAGGAGAAAGAAAGGGAACCTAGACAACAGAAACACAGAGTAAGGGACTTCTGGGTGGCAGTCATGTTTCCCAAAACCTGTGCAATGAATCTTGATTTCCTCCTGCCAGGTCCTACCTGGAATCGTAACGCTGGAGACCCAAGGTGATGGTGTAGGTTACCACTCGCTTCCGGTTATACAGGTTCACCCCGCTGTACTTCCCTGGAACTCCGAAGAGCAGATCTGAGGAAACAGGAGGACTATGCTTGGAAAGTGACAAGACAAGGAAGGCAGCTTATCTATTTGCTTTGGCAATTCTGTTTCTGTTATTTGCACCAGGATTGGGTAAAGCGTGGCTCTCAACCTCACTTTTGCAGCCCCTGAAGTTGTCTGCCAGTCCCCTCAACCCTAATTTGCTTTAATTGCCACAATTTTTGGCATTTTTGCCTGAAAATTCTCAGAAAGCCCCCAAAATGTCCTAAATATGCAAAACCACCTCTGTTCTATTCAAAGCATCATCACCCCAAATCTCTTACTACCCCATACCTCTATTTTCATCTGTAGTCACTTTCAAAATGATGACAGAAAGTGGCAGTACCACTTCCAGTTGCCATTTTGAGAAGGACTGAAGATGCCAAGGAGGCATCTTGGCTTGCTGGGGTGGGAATAGCCTCAAAGAGAGACCTGGGGAGGGATTCATCTCTGATCCCCCTGCAGTTGCCTACTCTTGATTTACAGGATGGATATGAGAGGTGGAAACTAGCTGGAACCCAAACAAAACAAGCCCAAGCCTACCTACATTCAAGGGTTCCTACCTTTGGGAGTAGCTGAGGTCTGTAACGTCTTTGGTTCGTACTGGTGGATGGTTTTAATGATATCAGGGTCAGCCCTAAAGCGCTCCTGGTCATTCTGCCAGAAGTTCCCTGGAGACAGCAGCAGGCAGCCATGTTCAGGAAGCAGGCCTTGAAGCTTCTTTAAATTAGGCAGGAGGTCTGTTACCTGGAGGCAGATTTCTTCCAAACTTTTAATACTGGAGCTGGACAGAAACCAAAATTTACAAGATGAGTACTAATGGACCAATGACAGCCAATTCCTTCATTAATCTCTCCCAGATAGGCAGCCATGAGTGTGGAATGCATTTTCAAAAATCTCCTGTCAGTTTTCTACGTAGCATTCAAAAAATGAATTTCATATTCTAACAGTGTCTCTCCTCAGCCAGAATTTTGCATCAGCCAGAGACACAAGGCACATGGGTTGACCACAGAGGAGAAAATGTGCATCTCAGTAGTTACATGTACCGGGACTAACGGCTGAAAAGTAGATACAGTGGGCCCTCGGTATCCACCAGGGTTTGGTTCCCCCCACCATGGATACCAAAATTTGTGGATGCTCAAGTCCCATTATGTACAATGGTATAGTAAAATGATGTCCCCTACATAAAATGGCAAAATAAAAGTTTGCTATCTGGAATTTTTTAGGGGGGAGGATATTTTCAAGCTATGGTTGGATCGATCTGTGAATACAGAGGATAGAGAGAGCCAACTGTACAAATAAAGCCAGTTTCATCAGAGCTCTGAGTTAAAAGTTGTTAGTACTTCTTGATTCCTGGTGCAGCATCTCATCCCAGACATATTAGCACTAAGCCAACTTGCTTTCCTGCTACCCAGAAAGCTGAGGCAGAGTGGGCTCTTCTTGTAGAAGCAGAGACATTATTACAAAATGATTGAATCCAGCAAAGGAGAGACAAGCAATAAGCTTTGATAAGAACATGTAAGGAGAAGTTGTTAACAGTTTTTGCTTTGCACAATGCCAGATCCTACCAGACAGAAATCTGGCCTCTCTACTAAATTATGCTGATCCAGAGTCTGTATAAATCTGTAGAGTTCAGGGACTCACCACAGTCTGAGACAAATGGAAGACACTGTCTAAAGCCTAGGAGATCAGCAGACAATGGAAAAATGGAGTCAGGCAGGGGACTGGAAACCCACCCTACAACAGAGGTGGAAAGGAATGCCGGTGGGTGCATAATTTTTGGCAAAAGCATCCATTTTGCACCTCTGGAGACTCACTGCAAGAGCCTCCACATTCTGTACATTTGTGAGGTTTGTGTTGTGTGCCTCAAAGAACTGAAACCGTCTCTTAACTGTGCCTACCTAAGAATGCAAAGAACTAAAAGTGTACATTTGGGAAATATGTACAAGTCCCTCTGCTCTGCTCAACGCCAAAACTGTTTGCATTAACGCCCGCACAAAAATACATCTGATTTCCCTCTACCCTCGAGTGAGAGAAAGCCCCACAAAAATCTTGAATGAAGACAACACAAACCTGGCAAATTGATACAAAACAAGGATGGGATGCGAGTGGAGGATGGACTGAGAGAAATGTAACAAGAAAAGACAACTGCACAACTCTGGCCAATGGAAGTTCACAAAGATAAAAGTGAAGATACCCTTCAAAATCCATGATTTTAGGGAATTCTGTGTTTTATTGCAATGAGTTACCTGACTCATTGCAATAGTTAGTTCCAACCAGTTACCCTACTAATCAATGGGAAGCTGGTTAGTAAAACACTTATGTAAATTCCATGGTCCAAAGTGCATACTCTACATTGGATTGAGGCTAATGGCCCATTAATCTAATAGTTTCCTACAGAGAAGAAACACGGCCTGGTAAGTCAGTATTCCTGTAAATCCACAGGTTGAACTAACAGTTAAGGCTGACGTGTATTACCAATTCTATTTTTTCACATAAAATTTATTATTTTATGGGTATCTAATTGCCATGAGCACTCTCTGAGCAGAGGGGTAATTCAGAAGAACATAAAATCAATTAATTAATAGAACCCAGTGATCAAAAAGTCTCAGAATGTTGAATTCTCTACCTGACCCTGCATTTTCTACTAGCCTGATGAAGCCCCTCACAGGTGGAAGAGGTACAATCCTCCTTGTAAATAAAAATCCAATTTTGCCATCCTAGGGAGAGTACCAAACGCCAAGACAAACACAGGCCAGAAGGCTTCGCTTCTCACTGAAAGCGACCTACCCGTCTCGCACAGCGTGGTTTCTGATCTCCTCCACCAGCTGGAAGACCCGGGAAAGCGGTGACCGAAACACATCAACAGCCAAGAATGTCGTTGGCCAGGGAGAGACAGTGGCTTTCACCAGAACCTGCTGGATGTAAGCCACGGGAGCACCAGTGTACTAGAAAGGAGAAACAGAGTGGGAAACATGTTAATATCAGGAAACTGAAATCACAGTGAACAAAGCAGGGCTTCTTGGCAGCAGTGTGTGCTCAGGCCCTTTACATACCATGCTAATTACTTTAAAAAAACCCTTTCTCCTAGTCTCTCTGTGATTTACCTCTCCTGCCACAGCAGATGAAGAACAAACTTGGTGATAAAGCATGCAATCTACATACGTAAGATCCTAGGTTCAGCTCTGGCATTTCTTTTTAAAAAGAGGGCAGCCAATCATGCAGTAGTTAGGAGCCAAATAAGTCCCAACCCCAGGCTGTGGACTACACACTTTGACAAAACCCCTGAGCACCTTTTTTCAGATAATTTGCTGCTAAAATGGAGACCAGAAGTAATATCGTGATACTTCTGCTCACCATTTTAGCTAGCTTATTACCAAAGGGGGAGGGACTGCTGCAGTACATTTTGACATGTTTTGAGAAGGCTGGGGCAATTTTTAGATAAAACTTGCACAAAAATTAGGCTGGGGAGGTCCTTGAGGGCTACAAAAGGAAGGTATGGTCACCCTTCCCTCACCTTAGATTTAAAAGGAACAAAGAACCCTGGCCTGGAAGCCTGGAGAGTTTTGAACAGGCAACCTTGGGCCAGACAGACACCTGAGTCTGACCTAAGATAAGGCAGTTTCCTATTGCACTGTGATCCTTCTTGGAAGATGCTGCTGAAGAGCACATCTTCTAACTTAGCTAAATCCTTCAGAAAATACACCTCACTTTAAAGAAGTAGCAAGGAAAGGATAGTCGTGGGTTAAAAGCTAGCAAAGAGAGAGGAGGAAGTCACAACTGTCTAGGAAAAGCATGCTGGGCTGGAGATAGAGGAGGGAAAGCTGTTCCAGAAATCAAAGACACTGTGGGCAAAAGCCTCAAAACAGGAAAAAGGAGGGGAAGAAAAAACAAATGAGCTACTTTGAAATTTTTAAAGCCAGGTAATACAAAAAAATAGATAAAATGGTGTCCACATCCTCTCCTGCTACCACAATCAAGCTGAGCCAAGTAAGCTCCCAATCGCCCTCCCCTTGCCGGTCCCAAGCACTGCAGAAACCATACCCAGTCAGGCCGCTCGCTTGGCTCTCCTTGCTGATGTGCTGGGTAAGCTGGAGGCTGCACGTAATCCTTCACAAGGGTGGTATATTCCACAGGCCCAGTGCCCGGTAACGGAAGTTTCAGCAATGGATAGCTGCAAGGCAGACAACAGGCCCTTTTTTTATTTTTATTTTTTACAAAGAGGTTATAAAATCACACAAGTCCCTCCCCACAAGAATCATTCCACTCAACTAAGAGTAGAAATCCTGAACCTAAAAACGACTCTAACGGATGAGGTTGCCCACAGGGGAAAAAAGAGAGTCTTTAGGGGCACTTTAAAAGACTGGAATCTTTAAGAAAAAAAAAGGAAGGGGGTAGGAAACTGCCATTAGTAAAAGCTCTCCTTAAGCCTCAAAAAAAAGAAAAAAAGGAAAAAAGGAGATTCAGCTTTAAGGCCTGTCCACTGCTGAGCTACTCTTACACATTTCCACTTTTGCCTGATGTTTTCAATTGCACTTGCCTCTGAGTTTCCTGCCTTTCTCAACAATCTTGGGATAAACCTGGACAAGTAAAACAAGTATAATTCTCCTAGGACTTTACCAGAGCACAATATAAAAAGCAAACAGCTTTAGGTGACTGGAACCTCTGTTTTATTAACCAAAGAGTACACAGTACTTTCTCGCCTCATTCCCCCTGAATTCCTTCCACTGGAACAATCCCTTAAGACCCTAATGGTCGGAGAATTTCTTTGGGAAAGGAGGCTTTTCATTTAAAGAAAATTAAAATCTTTCTGCATCTCTTTATCCTCCTCTGTGCCTCTTATCCTGCAGTGGTTTTCCATGTGAAAGGTAACATGGCACTTTCCCCTGCTGTCTGTTCCGTTACTAATACTGTGGCCATTTCCTTACTAGACTGCTATAGTGCTATTATTCCATTTTCAACATCCTGAAAGGCCCCTCCCGAAACTGCAAACCCCAGGATTCTATAGGATGTTGAAAGTGGAATAATAGCACTGTACAGGCAGGTGTGGAAATGGCCTGTGTCACATTTCACATCCAGTGTTTCAGAGCTGCTGATGCTGTCGCTGTCCACATTTGTGGGTGCATAACCACCAAGTCCAATATTACAAATACGTCCCACAAACAATGAAGACAAACAGGACAGGAAGACGTTTAAACAGATGAACATATTTCTTCCTCTCTGAAAATAAAGAATAAGAATACATCCTTCACGACTTACAAAGCAACCAAGCCAACGAAGTCCTGAAAACAAGGCCTACAACTGCTACATTATTTTATGCCAGACTACTGCTGAAATTCTGCTTGTTTCAAAGCAACAGCTAATATTAGCCAAAGTTACAAACCATCCAGTATTAGTCTATGAAGTTGGAAAGTGATCGGAATGCCTCCATGGCTTAGTCTGGACAAAGCTGCCCACCACCTGGCAACCTCCAGGTACAAGTTAACTCCCATCACACCCAGCTGGTATGTCAACTGATCATGCTAGCTGGGGATGACGGAGGTTGGAGTCCACCCTATTTTGAGGTTGTTAAACTAGAAATCTAAAAATGTTGACTGTCCCTATACACCCACACACGTTGTAACGCACTTGTTATAACTTGTTTAAGAAGTCTTGTTTAAAGAAAAGATTTAAACACAGCAGAAGCTCAGAAACCCAAACTTCCTAATCCCAACTTCACAAAAACCAGTCCAATAAGAAAAACTTGGGCCATTTCCGCACTACAGTCTTATAGCGCGATGATTCCACTTTCAACCTCCTATGGAATCCTGGGGTTTGCAGTTTCGGGGGGGGGCGGTTGAAAGTGGAATCGTCGCGCTATAAGACTGTAGTGTGGAAATGGCCTTAGTCTCTGTTGTGTTACGAGACACAAATTTACACATTTTGGCACTAAAGTGAAACTGTGCACACCTATGTGTTATTTGTAAAATACCCTATGTGTTATTTGTAAAATACACAAGTTCTCTTTGGGGTCCTCTGGCCTCTCCTCTACTTGCACATGTATATCTCAGTACATGTATATCTCAGTTAATGAAACCAACATGTGCCAGGCCATTCCTTTAGTAAAAAAAAATTGGTACCACAGGCATATAAAAATAGGGAAAGGTTCCAACACCACAAAAAAGAAGAGCAGTCCAATATGTTTCAGTAAACTTTTTATCAGAAATTAAAAATATGAACATGTGAAAACAAGCCCAGGTAAGCCTTGCTCTTTGAGCCTTCCAGAGACCACTAGAAGACTTCTTCCAAAATGTATCCAGGGGTAGCCACTCTCTTCTTATGATTTCCATTCTGGTGGCCAAAAATATAGATTTATGCTTTTTTTTACGCAGGCTCATCTGCTCTCCTCTTTTCTCTGTTTTGTTATTCATGCACGCCAAATTAGAGATTTTGGAGGTAGCTGTTGTTCAGCTTGCCTGCTGTAGCACGAAAACGGCTACAATAGGATCAACTAGCATAGAAGTGCATTCTTTTATAGCTCAAACCTTTTGTTAACTGCACTGTTTATGACAGACATGCTCCTGCAACCTGACACTAAAAGCCTGCATTTCTCCAGTCCTCTTTCACAATCATCCCAATGCCAATGCTGCTAAAAAATCTTCCAACTAGACAGAGGACAAGAAAGGCAGGCAGATGCTGGCGGATGTAAAAAGCCTTTGCAAAAAGGAGCTTCACTGTCAGAGACTGAGGACTGAAGTACACTGAAATGTCTATGAGGGCACGGATGAAGGCAAAACAAAGAGCACACTCTACATTATACACTAGGAAGAGAAACCCAGGAGAAAGGTCCTCACAAACCTAGTTGCTCCCAGTTATTTCCCCTTCCTTCAGCCACTGCCTATTTCACCACTGTGGGTCAGAGCAGCAGCAGGGAGATTTGTGGTTTCTCATGTGGTTTTTACACTCAAGATAAGGAACACAGTGAGCTCTACTCTTCATGACACCTCAAGCTCAGTCGACATTCCCCTCCTTGGCTACTTTCTCAGACCTTTCCACCCACAGTATTCACTAAGACAACAGGAAGAACCCATTCAGATTTGGCTGGGAGTGCATTTGTGTGGTCAAAACTGGTGTGCCAGCCTTTTTCTAACAAGTAAACCAATCCTAGTTTTTAAAGGATCTTTAGCACAAAAAAAGTAAAATAAAATAAGGGGGAAATCACAGCATGGGGTGCACCCTCCTAGGTCCCTGACATTGACCTGCCCCTGGTCTAGAGAAGCACACCTCCGGCTACCCCCCTCAACTAGGGTGGGCTTCGCTCCATATGATGTGTCCCCAAACCTATGTCCCTACTGAAATGTAACAAACATCTTTCTCTTCTCACTTTCCAAAGAGTCCAAACCCACAGGCACTCCAACCCACTCTGTGATTCTTTTCTTCCTATCCCCACACCTGGCCACTGCCTGTTTACTGCATGGCATCTGTAAGATTCTTCTTTATTTTTTTCCCAGGATTTAACTATCTGTGGTGCAATCAGATCCTACTGAATAATTCTACTGCCATCTGCTAATTTGCCCTTCATTTCTGAGTTGAGACCCTGCCCTCTGAGTGCCTCTTAAAATTAAGGAGTAATTTAAAGCAAGAGCAAGAAGAAGGGCAGATCATCTCCCCAAGCGCTTCTAGATGTCACCTCCTCAGACTCTGGTAAAGGCTTGAAATGACCCTGATGGAGGCAGCAGTTTCCAGTAAACCACAAAGGAGGCTCTTGTTACTCAGGAGAAGGAAATGGATCAGAATGGAGGAGACATTTGCAAGCAGGATGAGGGCAGCAGTAAGTCTAAGAAAAAAATCAGTCTCAACAAGACACACACACAATGATCAGATCACCCTGGAAGCTCTCTTATCCTGAATGAACTTAGCAGACAAGAAAGTTCTCATCTTATTGCAACCTGCATAGACCTCACAGGCTGGAGCAGGTCAATTTTTTTAACCCTTTTTAAAAATAAAGCTGGAAACACAAACAATGCACACAACATCCAACTGGGATGGAAAGAATATCCAAAACTATTTGATTCATAGACCAAGAAGGGGTAGTGAGCTCGGCCTCTGCCATCAGGTAGATGGGTTTGAGTCCTCCTTAGCATCATGGCCAAACATTAGCAGCTGTCCAGATGCATGAAAGAGTAAATTGGTATTAGTGACTCTGCCAGATACTTTTTGCATTCACTTTGCAGTTTGAGGCTGGGAAAAGATATGAATGCTGAGAATGGATTTGGTAATAGATTCTGTGTGTGTATACAGGCATGCCTTTAAGTCACCTATCAACTCAGGACAAGCCTATGAATTTCACAAGGTTTTCTTAGGCAAGGAATATTCATAGGTGGTTTCGCCAGTCCCTTCCTCTGAAATATAGCTTTTAGTATCTGGAAAACCTTCCAAGATCAGACAGGATCTGCTGCCATTAGGGTATTTTGGCCATGGGAATGGACCAGGGGAGTGAATTTTTCTCTGTTCCTAACCTGCTTGTATAGTTCTCATCACTAATGGTGGGGGGAGAGATGAATCATACTTGAGCTCTCTGATTTTCTCTGTTTGCTTCTGCACTATAGAGCCCTTGGGAGACCATCTTCCACTTGCTTCAACTTGTCCACCAAGCTTTATACCAGCAATTAAGGTTACACAACAGCAGTGACATGTGTGTCTTGTGTCTGGAACAGAAAGAACCCTTGGGGAGGCCTGGAACTACACCCAGTTCCAGAATGAGACAAAAGGGGTTTCCCAAATGTCAGGAAACCCTAAGAGAATCCTAGATGAATGAGAAATCCCAGGTAGCAAGCTTCCAATGCAGAAAAGATGGTTTTCTGTGCAGAAAAGCAATTTTATTTTTTGTGCGCAATAATTCCCGATCTGCAAATATTCTTTGAGAATGGCACTGTTACTGAGGACTTTGCTGCAGCAGGGAGACAAGTGATTAAGAACTGGCACCTGGCTTTGCACTGTCCACCTCCTTTCCTAATCTTTTTCCTCTAAAGTCATAACCCAAGGTTGGGGATTATTTTATTTCATCTTCATAAGCACCTCTGGGAGTCTTTCTGACTATAAAATGAGGTGACTATCAAAATGGTGTGATCGGGGTAAATGCTGCCCTGCATTATTCCTACTGTACGGTTTTTGAGAACTTTGTTGCAGCAGGGAAACAAGTGATTAAAATGTCCATTCTTTCATATGAGAACAAAACTTACAACAGTTTGTGTCACCCTAGCATCAAGCCAAGCCACGTACTAACAGACATTCTGACAGGGAGTCCTTACCAGCAGGCCAAGACACAAACTCCAGTGAAGAGAATGATGGGGATTGGGTAAGAAGCGCAGAGCAGCCCGTGGTTGTAGAATGCCCTTGATATCTTCTCACGCAGTCTGTCAGTCAAGGTCATCCTCAGCCATCCATCAGCTAGCTGCCATCCCGGAATGCCTTAGTGGGGCTGCAGTAGAATTGACCATGGATAGAGCTTCAGAAAAGACAGGATGCTCAGGACAAAATTCTGGAGGAAAAAAAATGAGATCAGTGGTCGATGAGTACTCTGACAGACACAATAGGCTCGAAAACAAGCAAATTTGTTGAACAACAAAAATGGACGCTGACCAGTTTTGACTTGGGGCTTTTGCACACACACTCTCCTGATAATGTATTTTAAAGCACTTTTGCTGGGGGGGGGATCCCATCCAGGGCATTGCAAAAGTAACCCTGGGGCCACATGCAGCCCAAACTTCAGCCACCCACTCTGGAAGACAGTGCAACTGTTAATGTATTTCCTCAAAAAAAGTAAGCTACAGTTATACCTATCTCAGAAAGCACACTAAGGAAAGCAGCCAAAGAATACCTCCCTAAGAACATCTTGTAGGGCCTGGCACATCTCCAGAAACAAGCAACCCATATATTCTTCTAAGACACCTGAGGTACAAAAGTGACCAGCAGGCTATCTTCAGTTACTGAAAATGGAAAACTGTCTTCAGATGTAGGCAATTCTCTCAGGTCAGCTCAAACCAGACAGTTCTCTAGCGGTCATGCTAACATATGAAAATGAAGGTACAGAGGAAAGCACAAAGAATCAAAGACCAATTTTTACATATAGCATAAACTGACTGCTTCAGTACTAAATTATCTGGTATTTCTCTCTCTTTTCCCTGCTCTGCTGTTTCACCCTTTCCTTTTTCTTCTAATGTGTAGATTTTATCTTTTTCTCTTTGTTGTGTACCAGTGGACCCTCCATATATGTTTCCAGGACCCCCCACAAATGCCAAAAAACACAAACGCTTGAACCCCATATTATTAAATGGCTTCAGTGCATACACATGCAGGTGCCAACATCTTTACGTATCAGACAAGATGTTCCTCAGTAACTGGAACTCGCAGATCCAGAACTCGCATGTACAGAGGATCCACTGTACACAGATACATGACTGATGCCTGGATTTAAAAAAAAAAATCTAAGGAAAGATGTAAGACAGCAGTAGGCTCTGAAAGAATTGCAAATTTAATTCTACCTGTACCCTAACCCCACAATCAGGCCCAAAAAAGAGATACCCAGGAATCCAGCCAAGCACAGACACAGCCCAATTATAAAACCTCCCAGGTTATGATGGCTGGCTAGCCTGAGTATCAAGGAAGCCCTGCTCTGCCACTCCCACTGAGTGATCTCCACATTTTGTCTTCCCTTCTTCCAGCTCCCAGTTTCCTTCTTCCAGCTCCCGGTTTCCAACAGATACTCCCAACTCCATGGAATGACCAAATACCCCTGCTCTGTAAGTCCATATCCATGTGCTGAGGCAAAGCACCCAAAAAAAAAAAAAAAGGGAAGGCAGGATCAGAGATTGAGCAACCTGGCCTTGTCAGCTGAGGAAGACAAAGAACAGGAAGAGTAAGTCCCACTCTTATCACCAACCTTGAAGGCTATTAAATGATCCCTACCAGTAACAAGGGCAACCTTGAGATGCCACCCAGGAGAGAGTGGAAAGAAAAAAGAGCCAAGCCATGGCAGAGAAAACAACCAGGGCACGCTGAGGGTTCAGAGAGGAAACAAGCTCAGGCCCTCACTGGCAGGCTTCTGAGGTACACTATCCAGGAGTTCGTATCCATAAGCTAATTGCATTTATTTATGGGGTCTCAGGTGGCAAAGACCCAGAAACTGATCTTGTCATGTACGCTCCCTCTTCCCCAGCCTGTGCTAAGGATGCATTGAATCACTGAAGTGAGCAACTTCAAAGCACTTTAGTCACTACGCCTGTACAGAGAGCACGACTTGGAAGAAAAGAGGGACAACTGCTCCCAGACATGCACTCCCAAGGCCAGCTGCTGAGGACGCAGAATATGGCCACAGACAGGAACGTGCTCTTCCCTAATTCTGTTCTGAAAAACCTGCAGTGAGAGGGAGAGTAAAAAACAAAAGCATGACCTGCTACAGATAAAATGATTTTGCTTGCATGTGGTTGCCACAGCAACTGGAAAGCAGCAGCCCTGGGAAATGACTGCACAGGGAAACAACCTTTGTGGTTCTTGGACACAGGGTGGACATGGGAACGAACGTTTCACACACCTTGTTTCATGTGGAGAGGGGAGTGGAATCACAGCAACCACTTGTTACGTGTTCTGTTTTTAAATATTAAGGTAAAATACAGAGTACGCTGAGCAACAGTCTTTTACTTCCACTCACACATGACAGGAGGGTGCTGAACGAACCAGAAGCAACCAAACACAACCCTGTTAACATTCCAGTCACACACCAAAGTCATGAAATGCACAAGGAAGGGAATTCAGAAACAAAACTCTCCTTTATTTTCACCATTGCCCTAACCTGTATGTTGTACAGATTTCAAAGGTTCCAAACTAATAAATTGTACATATGCATTAGACATGGGGGAAACCATCTCAAACAGCAAAAATTATAGTTGTTGAAAACATGAGAGGACTCCAGATATTTCCTTGGTAGGGACATGAGAGAGACAGACTTCTACTCCAAGGCTCTACACCCCATCCCTACCAAGAGAAGACGGGTTGCCCCTCCAATGACCTTCTGCCAGTGAACAAAGCTTTAAACAAAATTCCAGCAGGCTTTTGGCAACTCACTGGTTCCTTGGGAAAGAGATGCCTGCCCACTTTAGTTTTTTATATTTTTATTAGCAAGTTTTAAACTGTGTTTTTAATTTATCTGTGTTGTAATATCTCAATTTGTTTAGGATTTAAGTTGTATTTTTATTCATTTCTTGCTATTAGCCACACTGAGTTCCATTTGGGGCAGTAGGGCAGGATATACACCCAGAAATGAAATAATACAAAGACACATCACAGGTAGCCTTTTTAAAAAATTCCAGCAGAATTTTGGCAACTCACTGGTTGCTTTGGAAGGGGATATTTACTGAGTGGGTGCTGCAGTTTTTTTAGATTTGCTTTATACTTTTGTTAATGAATTTTAAAGCGGTTTTTTTTTAACTTGAAGGGAAGCTAGAGAGAAACATGCAGATCAACAGAAGGTTCCCTGCTTTGTATGCAAGGCTCCATGGTCTGATTCAGGAGAACACAGCTTCATACATTCAGAGGATAAGCTTGGATAACACTTGCAACATGACAAGAATCAAGAGTTCACTTTAAGGCTTTGGGGACCTGGGTAAAGAAGGCATTGACTTCCCCATCAGCTGCTGCTAGACCACACTTAGGGAGAATAATTTTCAAGGCCACTGTACTAGGAAAGAGCCATTTCTTGCAACTTTTTGCCTCAGACGTTCAATGTCTTAACAGCTTATGAAAGGATTAGAGTGTAAGAACTGGAGCAGAGAAGCAGATCTGCAAACAGGAGATCCAGTGTGATGTAGTGATTAGGGTTAAAACCGTCCTGAGTCTCATTTGCCCTACCGCTCAACCATATCAGTTGGAAAGTCATTGAAGTACAGTTTGCCTTCTGCCAGCATGACCTCTGCACACACAAATGCAAGGTTGCATGAAACCCATGTCCAATGGTCGTCAATGGATGCATGGGGCACGCACCCATGCTTGCACAGGTATGCTGCACCCACTAACAATGGGATGGAGCATTTGCATTTTTTGTTTTATGAGAGCGATCATGTAACGGAACTCCCACATATACAGAGGATGCACTGTAGCAGAAAATGGGCCAACAGCCTCTCCATTGATTCAACTGAGAGAGCGATTCCATCACAGCAAGTCTTCTGGACTTCCTTCTTGACTGAAGAAGAAGGAAAACCCCTTCCTCTCCCACTAACCACTTCCCTCTCTTGGTTTTGCTCATCTGCTAAGAGATCAGTGTCCTGCCTTTCCAACCTGGTCAAAGAGCAGGGTGCTTCCTCCTCTACTGCAAACACAGGTTAATAATTTAAAAAACAAAAAACAGACCAGTGACTTTTGTGGGGTAATTTACAAGGCCACCTTAGCAATATATATATATATATATATATATATATATATATACATACATACACACACACACACACACACACACACACACATACTGAGACAAGTGGTAGGTTATCAGAGGCTTCAGTTTCAGTGGTGTGAATCCCCCCTGGATCTTGTCCAGGCTCTAAAAGAGCTGGCCAAAGTGCTGATCCTAGGCTGGAGACAGGAGTCAGCAACCTGGATAGTTCCTTCAAATCCAGAATGTATTTAGCACCCCAGTGACATGGAAGCCCCTGGCCACCCCAACAAATATCAACTACCATCCTAAAAAAGTGGATGAGCTAGCCAGGAGAAATGAACAGGTTGTGTGTATGTGCCTTAGAAACACATAGGTGCCAACTAAACTCAGCAAGATCTACTTTTCTTTTCATAAGAATCGACAAACCAGTCAAATATAAGAGTGGTGGAGATGCAGTAAGAATTAGGATGGTTTAGAGTCTGTGCTCTTCCCAGAAATTTGTCTTTCATCCCAGAACTAAACTCACACTTCTCAAACAAAACAAAACAAAATCTACTCCTGATTTTCCTCCACGCCTCCTTATCAAGAGCTTATTCAGAAAAAAGTGTATGTGTATTGTTATTTTGAAATGCCTGTGAGTTGAAAACTTTTGCAAGTCAGCTCTAAACCATCCAGGGTTAACCTAATAAGAGGTACGGTACCAACAAAGCCCACGTTGGTTTCAAGTGAATTGGAAAGGCAGAAAGATTCCATACGCCCCACTGCCTGGAGACCACAACAGCTCTCTTACAACCTTGAACAGACCTGAACATGAGAACTATCAATATTTTCTGTGTTAGCTTCTCTTTTCCAATCCATGCATGTGCAGAGATTTACACAGTACATACCTTTGTCTATTGATAAATGGGTATGTATTGTACATATTTGTACATGTATCATATTGGGGGAGAGGTAAGAAATAGTCATGCACTCCCTAAATACTGGGCACCATTATCTCCAGCCAAGAGGAAGTAGGACACCTCCCAATGTACTCAGATGCAGTTCTATGGAATTGCTGAACGAAGAACGAACTAATGCCTGACTTTGCCTTTTCTGCCTCCCTCCCAATCCTTTTTCTTTTGTCACACTCCAAGATTGTAGATTGCTTTATTTCATCTTCATATGCACCTCCAAGAATCTTTCTGACTACAGAGTGGGATGAGTATCAGGATGATGTAATGAGGACAAATGCTCTCCTGAGTTATTCCTGGAACACCTGAGCAGGTGCTGTACAAAAAGACATCAGAATGGGGCTTTCCAAATGGTGTGCCGTGACTCATTAGTGGGTTGCTTGAAGTGTGTAGTTGTGTTGCCTACAATCTTGGAAATGTATGTTATTATTTATAAGTCATATATTTTAAAAAATATATGAAAGGTTTTCACGAGATATGTGGTGTCCCATACGTTTTGTTATTACAATTTATGTATGTGTCTGTATCTCTTATAAGGGGTTAATTTAATCTCCGGTTTAGCTAGTAAAACTGAATTATTGTGTCACGAAATGATGCATGTCTAAAAAGTGTGTCACCAACATGAAAAGTTTGGAAAGCTCTGCTTTAGAACAACCTGTTCCTTTTGTTCCCCATAGCGAAGATTTGTCAACCCTTTGGTCACTTACTGTTCATTTTTCTTACAAGAACTTTTTATTTACATCCATCATATTTTCAACAGCCATAGCTACCAACCCATAAGAAGATCCTTGCAGCTGGTTTGCGAGTGTTTCCTCTGGGTCACTCGTTCAGTTTGAAAAGTTCTGTAAAACATGGGATTTTCATTGCAAAATGGCTGCAAAACTTTGGCACAGGCTTAGAATCACAGAGTTGGAAGAGATCCCAAAGGCCATCCAGTCCAACCCCCTTCTGTCATGTAGGAACACCCATCAAAGCACTCCCAACAGATGGCCATCCAGCCTCTGCTTAAAAACCTCCAAAGAAGGAGACTCTACCACACTCCAAGGCAGCATATTCCACTGCCGATTCCACAGACGATTCCACAAAGGATTCCAAATCTCAGGATTCATAGTTAACAATTGTCTTTCTTTTGTGTACTCTCCCTGCTGAGTTGCCTGGAAGCAATTCTTACATCCATCCAAGTGACTGACATTCTGGAACTGAGAGCACCTCTATCCTATAGAATACAAGTGTCATTTCAGCAGCCAACTTAATATTGCTTCCATTTGAACAATATCTATTTGCTGTACTGTGAAGCTTTGGTTACAATTATTAAGCTCTCTTCTCCCCGAACTTAGATGCCTTACTGCTATTCCTGTCAGTTCTGACCCTGGGATATACTCTACCTCCCTTGCCTTGTTACAAATTCACAAGCAACAAGGCTAAATTTTTTTAAGTGCCTTTTTAAAAACATTTGTACTATTCTGTTCCCTGAACAAACCGCTCTTTTCTTTCCTTCTCTTGATTTGTGGCCACAAGTTTACTCCATCTATTGATTATCCTAAGGCTTCTTATGCAATTGTCTAGTCTTATAAACCCAGACACACTCCAGAACATTTCAGTTCAGAAACATGGTGCAAAAGTGATGATAAAAGCAGCTAATATGAATTTTTTTGGAATAAAAAGAGCCAGGATCAAGAACTTGAGACATCCAAGAGGCACACGGCTCCAATTTACACTCAAATCTGTGTATAATAATCTGCTCATGGATGTAACCTTTAATGATGATGGACTACGTTGCAGTCCATGAAAGTTTATGCCACAATAAAACTTGTTAAATCTTTTAGCTTCCAGAAGATACGTTTTTCTCGGTTCATGTTGCAAGAGAAAGGATAAATAAAGTTCTTGAAATGCTCAGTACTTTGAGATCCACACAGGATATGGTATTTGAAAACAAAATTATAATGTGGAGGTAGAAAAACAGTGATTAACTAATTTCACCCAGGAAAAAGCAAAACGAGAAACAAATGTGTTCCTTTACAAAACGTAGCAAAGTGAACTAAAGAGACTGGTAAATACTTGGCTTAAAGTACTCTGAAGTGGCCTGATGTGTGTGTCCCTAGCAACACAAAGGAGAGAGTCTACATTATTCTCTCTGGCAACCAGATTTCACAGTCCAGTCATGCATCATCTAATAGGTAGGAAGAGGCACTCCTAACATTCGTTAATGCCATTAGGACTTTCATGGAAGAGGAAATGCTTGCTTTTATCAACTGGTAGCAATCAAAGCACAAAGAACACCAGGGTGCCACAAACACATATACACACACACGCACACAGAGAGTGATCAGCAGGGCTCCCTCCCAGCACATGAAAAGCGATGCCAGATAAGCCATCCTTTGTAGAAGTTAGAGAAAGATTTAACAAAATGAAATAAGATAGCAGCTGCCTTTCACATTTGTCCTGGATGGCACGGAACACATTCCCAGGTTTAACATTCAAATCATTCTATTACCAAACAGAGAGTCTAGCCTTTTGAAACATCCATCAATGGAGATAACCTGGGCCCAGGAACAGAAACGAGTTACACTTATTCAAAGGATAATTCCATTCATTTCAAAACAGCAGCATCTGAATTCTGTTTAAAACTGAATGCTAGGCAGGTGAACGACACTGCCCTTTGCAAAACTTACTCAGCAGCACGAGCTAAATGATCTTTTTGTCTCACAATATACTCACTGGTAAAAGAGAAGACAGAGGCCTTTTAGTGACATTACTGACTTCAACAATTCCCCACCTATAACCAGCACACAAATCAGAATCCAACTCTCTAGCACAGGCAGCCCTCATTCTCATGCTCTTGTGTCCAGTTATATACCTGGAACAGTTCATTCCTCTTTTGATTGTAGAGTCACCATCCAAATTTCAAGGGGCGCTGGAAAGAAAACCAACTCCCTGCTTGCTTCCATGGTTGACCCTGCTAGATATTTGCACCAGCTCCTCTTCCAATCCAAGAAAGTCTCCGCATTATAAAGAAAAAACAAATAACCATACCAGTTCCTTTCGCACAGATGGTGCACAAGCTCTCAGCTTCACATTCCAATGGGAAACTGCGAAGCAAATCATTTTCCCAAAGAAAAAGTTCAGTTTTGGAAACCAAGAAGGCGTACTGAACAAAAGCCTTTCTCTGTGAGCTTGATACAGAATGAACTCAGCAACATCAAAAAGCCACTATTCTCCTTCCAGATTCCCATGGGAAGAGCTGTGCCCTCACAATATGGAGACACACAACAAAGCCAAGTGAAAACAGAGACATTTCTATAAGTGAAGCACTCGCTGCTGGAGACCCAACGCAGCCTGAAATTCTGACCAGTTTTAAAAGACAGGCTCTGAGAATTCCCAGTCCTGGGTGCTGACCTCTGTAGTACGGCGCTCTAAGCACACACAGATTAGAAAGCTGAAAGAGACAGAGAGGAAAAAGAGCAGATCCAAGATTTAGAAGGGAAAAAAGCCACAGCTATCAACAAGACTGTACAAGTTACTGGTAAAACGTTACTCGTTTTGAGGTTTTGCTTTCCGCAAAATAATCACACTCTTTCAAAATGCCAAAGCAAATTGACAGTACCACACTTTTAAATCTGGAACACAACCAAAACCCATTATTTTCATCTAAGAAATTAACCCATATTAGAACACTGAACCAGATACAGCTTTGCACTACCCTTGCTCAAGACTCTATTTAAAATAGCATTACCGGTTGGTTTTACCATATCAGTCATCAGAAGGTCACAGCTGCCTCCCTAAGGGTACAGAGCATTTATTATTTATTTATTAAAACCTGCCCTTTATCCAAAGATCTCAAGGCTGCTTACAAGAGAACTGACTTAAAAACAATAATTTAAAAAGATTAAAAGGATTAAAAATATATTAACAGACATTTAAAACCAGTTAAAACAATACTGAATGATATAACTATTAAACATGTGCAGCCTGGATAAAACCAGTTTGCTCTGAAAGCTATTTAAAAAACCCAGGTTTTAACTTGATGCCAAAATGATTCCAATGTTGGTGCTAATCAGGTCTCCAGAAGGACAGAATTCCACAACCAGGGAGCCACAGCAGAAAAGGCTCTCTCCTGTGTCCTCCCTCAATTACAAAATTGCTTTATGCTAAGAGATCCAAGATGCAACCACGATCCGTTGAAAGCTCTGAACTTAATAGATCTTACCTCACAGAAATAACTCTTAGCAATTGTCTACAGAATTTTTCTTAAAGCCAATGCAAACACATGTGCACCTCAGATGGATTCTAATCAGCACGGAAACACCATTTCTTTCACCTTTGCAGCATTTTTAGTTAAACTGAAAAGAACCCTAAACACGCCTGATCTCATCTGATTTTGGAAACAAAGCAGGTTCAGTCCCAGTTATTACCTGGATGGAAGAGAAACAAGTAATTCCAGGGATCTCCAGGTAGGAATATAAAAGAATCCTGACTGAAATCATGGACAGTCACTTCTCATAAATCTCGCACTGGACTAGATAGCACGACTCAGTACCAAGTAGCCACCTGTGTTCCTGTGACATACAGTAAGTGCTTCTTGAAATAACGGGGTACATAACTGCTTATTAAAGCTAGCTTATTCACTGCAAAACAAAAACCACAGTGCTACAATACAAAGGATCAAATCTTGTTTGGAAGCATCAGGAAGTATTTTTGCTCAGCTCTTAGCTACATCTGTCTTCTTCCAGGATCAACCCCAAATGAGCAGTTCACCAAGAGTGAATGGGAGGGGGAGAGCAAAGATATAATGACACTGTGATGCCTGAGCAACATTATTCAACATGCTGGTCCCTTGGCCAGTGCTGGTCCACAAGTCATTGGCTGCCAGCCCATGGAGAGCTTTCACAAAAGAAGTAATAAGGTGTGGCCCTGGTGGTGCAGTGGTTAAATGCTAGTACTGCAACCACAAGGTTGTGAGTTCGATCCTGCCAGGCTCCAAGGTTGACTCAGCCTTCCATCCTTCCGCAGGTCGGTAAAATGAGTACCCAGCTTGTTGGGGGGGCAATTAGCTAAAATACATTGTAAACCGCTTAGATAACACTCAGTTGATAAGTGGTATAGAAATAAATGCTATTGCTATATTGCTATTGGCCTACTGGCCTGCAACGCTGGAAACAATCCCTGCTGGCTCCCTACCATTAGACAGCCTGAGAAGCATGGGTCTGGACTCCATATTGCACTATGCAATAGACCAAGCTTCTATGTTTTTATTCAGCCCACACATAAAACTGCTATGTGTCAACAGAAAAAGTCCCCAAGGAGATCAACCAGCCCACTATCTTTGTAACTGTGATGAAAGCACGCACAATTTATTGTCTTCACCCAGAGAGAAAGGAAGGTCCCGTGATATAAATCAGATTGCTAAATTAAAAAGGAAGAAATACACACTCACTTCTTTTGTTAAGGAGATGGGAGTGCACACCAGAAAGTCAATTCTAAACTACTAGTATTGATTAAGAGATAAGGAGCAGGAACTCAGAGCAGTGGCAGATTCAGGGCCACTATGCAATATTTTATCATTAACCAAGAAAGATTTAATACCAAACTCCTACTGTACAAAACAGTGATATCATGGCTTTCAGGTTTGCAGGGCAGCCTGTGCTGAACAGAGGAGCAGGCAAAAGTCACCACAAGGAATTCAAACAGAAACAAAGTTTTGTCCATAACAACAAATGCAGTGGACAAAGATAAATGGCAGGTCCTCAGCATCTGAACCACTCGAGCCTCTCCTTGTTTACTAAGTCAGAGGTTTCCTCAGAACTAGCTGGGGAATACTCAGGCAAAGAAAGAATTAATAACAAATTTGTTAACTGCAGCGAGATTAATAATAGCAAAAAAATGGAAGACAAATGAAAAATTTCAAATAGAAGAATGGTATAAAGAAGTGTGGAAAATTGCAATTAATGATAAACTAACATGTAGAATTAGGTTTATGAAAGGTTTGGTAAAAACAAATGATTTTGAAGAAATTTGGAAAATATTTTTAGAAAAAGTTCTGAAAAGAGATGGTAATGCTACCCTGTTAAAAGAAGAATGGCAATTTTGGAAAGTGGATTAAATAAAAAGTTGGCTCTGGGGGGTGGGTTTTTTTTTTTATTATTACTTTTATCTTTTATTTTGTATTTTTATATTGTTTATTATCTGTGTGTGTTAAACTTGTGATTTATAGATGTAATTTGATATGTGATGTTCAATGTTTAAAAGGGGGAAAAAAAGTTAAAAGGTAATTGGTTTTAGAGAGAGGTTATTATTAGAGATATTAAGTAATAAGTTTATAATTAATAATAGTAAGAGATTAAATGGGAGTGAAAAATATTGAATTAAGAGTGAAAGTATAATAATAAAAATGAATATAATGAAAATAAGAATTGAAGATACGTAACAAAAATGTATAAGTTGTATGAATGGAACAAGCTGAACAAGTTTATGATTTTAGGGGAAGGGAAAAACAATAATATAAGTTTGCATTGTTTAAAAGAAGGAAAAAAATTTTTGTCTTGTTTTGTTTGTTTTTTTAATTCACTATTATGTATAACACATGGTGTTTTATTTTTCGTTTGTTTTTGTGTTATAGTTTAATAAAATTAAAAAAAAAAAAGAACTAGCTGGGGAATTCTTATTTTCAATACTGTGGCTAAGATGATGCAACAGGCACCTCAAATTACACCCTCAGTTCTAGATGTCAACAATAAAGACACATGGTGGAGATAAGAAACAGATATCTCTGTGACCAGAGCTGGGCTCCTGCCAAAGGAATAGTTTCACAGCAAAAAGAAAGACAGAACAAATAAACAGAGGGATGGAAGGAAAGAAGAAAGGATAAAGGCTTAAGACAGGCACACTTTAAATAGCTGACCCAAAGTGCAGTACAGTTCCATAACGGAGGGAGACAGTTTCCCCACAAGGCCCTTACCACACTATCTGCTGTAGCACTATATTCCACTTTAATTGCCATGGCAACAGCCTATGGAATCCTGGGATTTACGGTTTAAGGAGGGGCATTTAGAATTCTCAGCCAGAAAACTCTCGGGCACCACTGAACTATAAACCCCAGAATTCCACAGAATGTTGCCATGGCAGTTAAAGTGGAATATAGCACTGTATCAGTGTAGTGTGATAAGGGACCAAGTCAAAAGACAAATTCATATATTACAGGGATACACTCTCATTACAATTTGAATTGTTTCACTACTTTATTACCACCACTGATTCAAGACTTTACAATATTGTGGACTGCTATTAATAATTTGCTTGGACTTCCAGACCACACCTTTTGCACATACCGTATGGACACCACAAAGGACACTTTATAGCCCTCTAAATGAAAATCCAGTTCTTCCTGCTTTTCAGTCCAGATGCACTGTGTATGTGTATGGAAGCGGAAGGACTGCTAGTCAGCAGGGAGAATTCTCTATATCTGTTGTCTCTGTCAGTCAAGACTACCATTCAGCACCACAGCTAAGCCTGCAACAGAAGCTCTCATGACTTATGCTGCTTTTCGAACTGCTGAAGACCCACAACACCCTACAATTTAAAAGAAAAAAAAATCAGTGTAGTTTTTAGGTAATTTTTGCCATCAAACCACACAGGAAGCCTTCCAAATGTGTGAAAACATGCAAAAAAAAAAAGAAAGAAAAGGAAATCTTCCACCAAAACTACACAAGCACCTCAGGACTCCGTTGTACCCCCCAAAGGCTACCATTTTCCTCTGCAATCCCTCTCAAAATGGCAAAACTGACAATGGGCAACTATGGAAGATTAGCGGGCTGCATTAGCCCGCCAGGAGACCTTAGAGAGTTGTTGCTTCCACCAAAAAAAAAAAAAAAAAAGGGAAAATTTTTTCAACTATGAAACAAGCAGGCTTGTTTTTTGCCTTCTTGGGTCGTAGAAAGTATTATTAGGGGAAAAAATTTTTTTTGAAAAATTCTATAAAATTTCATTTTGATCCCAGAGAGTCCAGGAGGGCCTGAAACACGTGGAAATGCCATCTATACTCCCTAGAAATCACTTTGGGGTATTTTGGAACAAAAAACTGCAATAAAAACGTTTTGACTCCTGTGGGCTGCAAAAGCAGCCCTCGGGTCCTTACGGCCTGCAGGCCTCACTTTGCTCACCCTGCTCTAGAGCTAGAACAGCAGCAGAACAATAAAATCTGAATGACTTAAGGAGCAGAAACAGCAGGTGTTGGTGGGATGAATGCACAGCCCGGCCTTCAACTCGCTTCCAGTACAACGCACTTTTAGCAGGTTTTAGTTCTACAGGTATTTGTACT